>CAMPDV010002983.1:0-48502 GCA_946699065.1 Loxodes magnus | reverse complement strand
AGTATTTTTAAAAGTGAAGAAGTGAAGTAAAAAAAGAAGATAGAATTTCAGTTTTAAGGAGTATGCTCTGAGAAGTAAAAAGTATTTTTAAAAGTGAAGAAGTGAAGTAAGAAAAGAAGATAGAATTTCAGTTTTAAGGAGTATGCTTTGAGAAGTAATAAATATCTTTAAAAGCAAAGAAGTGAAGTAAGAAAAGAAGATAGAAATTCAGTTTTAAGGAGTATGCTTTGAGAAGAAATAAGTATTTTTAAAAGTGAAGAAGTGAAGTAAGCAAAGGTGATTGAATTTCAGTTTTAAGGAGTATGCTTTGAGAAGTAAAAAGTATTTTTAAAAGTGAAGAAGTGAAGTAAGAAAAGAAGATAGAATTTCAGTTTTAAGGAGTATGCTTTGAGAAGAAATAAGTATTTTTAAAAGTGAAGAAGTAAAGTAAAAAAAGAAGATAGAATTTCAGTTTTAAGGAGTATGCTTTGAGAAGTAATAAGTATTTATAAAATTTAAGAAGTGAAGTAAGAAAAGAAGATAGAATTTCAGTTTTAAGGAGTATGCTTTGAGAAGTAATAAATATCTTTAAAAGCAAAGAAGTGAAGTAAGAAAAGAAGATAGAAATTCAGTTTTAAGGAGTATGCTTTGAGAAGAAATAAGTATTTTTAAAAGTGAAGAAGTGAAGTAAGAAAAGAAGATAGAATTTCAGTTTTAAGGAGTATGCTTTGAGAAGTAATAAGTATTTTTAAAAGTGAAGAAGTGAAGTAAGAAAAGAAGATATAATTTCAGTTTTAAGGAGTATGCTTTGAGAAGAAATAAGTATTTTTAAAAGTGAAGAAGTGAAGTAAAAAAAGAAGATAGAATTTCAGTTTTAAGGAGTATGCTCTGAGAAGTAAAAAGTATTTATAAAAGTGAAGAAGTGAAGTAAGAAAAGAAGATATTTTTTAATTTTTAAGGAGTATGCTTTGAGAAGTAAAAAGTATTTTTAAAAGTGAAGAAGTGAAGTAAGAAAAGAAGATAGAATTTCAGTTTTAAGGAGTATGCTTTGAGAAGAAATAAGTATTTTTAAAAGTGAAGAAGTGAAGTAAGCAAAGATGATAGAATTTCAGTTTTAAGGAGTATGCTTTGAGAAGTAAAAAGTATTTTTAAAAGTGAAGAAGTGAAGTAAGCAAAGATGATAGAATTTCAGTTTAAAATAGTATGCTTTGAGAAGAAATAAGTATTTATAAAAGTGAAGAAGTGAAGTAAGAAAAGAAGATAGAATTTCAGTTTTAAGGAGTATGCTTTGAGAAGTAATAAGTATCTTTAAAAGCGAAGAAGTGAAGTAAGAAAAGATGATAGAATTTCAGTTTTAAGGAGTATGCTTTGAGAAGAAATAAGTATTTTTAAAAGTGAAGAAGTAAAGTAAGAAAAGAAGATAGAATTTCAGTTTTAAGGAGTATGATTTGAGAAGAAATAAGTATTTTTAAAAGTGAAGAAATGAAGTAAGAAAAGAAGATAGAATTTCAGTTTTAAGGAGTATGATTTGAGAAGAAATAAGTATTTTTAAAAGTGAAGAAATGAAGTAAGAAAAGAAGATAGAATTTCAGTTTTAAGGAGTATGCTTTGAGAAGAAATAAATATCTTTAAAAGCAAAGAAGTGAAGTAAGCAAAGGTGATAGAATTTCAGTTTTAAGGAGTATGATTTGAGAAGAAATAAGTATTTATAAAATTTAAGAAGTGAAGTAAGAAAAGAAGATAGAATTTCAGTTTTAAGGAGTATGATTTGAGAAGAAATAAGTATTTTTAAAAGTGAAGAAGTAAAGTAAGAAAAGAAGATAGAATTTCAGTTTTAAGGAGTATGATTTGAGAAGAAATAAGTATTTTTAAAAGTGAAGAAATGAAGTAAGAAAAGAAGATAGAATTTCAGTTTTAAGGAGTATGCTTTGAGAAGAAATAAGTATTTTTAAAAGTGAAGAAGTAAAGTAAGAAAAGAAGATAGAATTTCAGTTTTAAGGAGTATGCTCTGAGAAGTAATAAGTATTTATAAAAGTGAAGAAGTGAAGTAAGAAAAGAAGATATTTTTTAATTTTTAAGGAGTATGCTTTGAGAAGTAAAAAGTATTTTTAAAAGTGAAGAAGTGAAGTAAGAAAAGAAGATAGAATTTCAGTTTTAAGGAGTATGCTTTGAGAAGTAATAAATATCTTTAAAAGCAAAGAAGTGAAGTAAGAAAAGAAGATAGAAATTCAGTTTTAAGGAGTATGCTTTGAGAAGAAATAAGTATTTTTAAAAGTGAAGAAGTGAAGTAAGAAAAGAAGATAGAATTTCAGTTTTAAGGAGTATGCTTTGAGAAGTAATAAGTATTTTTAAAAGTGAAGAAGTGAAGTAAGAAAAGAAGATATAATTTCAGTTTTAAGGAGTATGCTTTGAGAAGAAATAAGTATTTTTAAAAGTGAAGAAGTGAAGTAAAAAAAGAAGATAGAATTTCAGTTTTAAGGAGTATGCTCTGAGAAGTAATAAGTATTTATAAAAGTGAAGAAGTGAAGTAAGAAAAGAAGATATTTTTTAATTTTTAAGGAGTATGCTTTGAGAAGTAAAAAGTATTTTTAAAAGTGAAGAAGTGAAGTAAGAAAAGAAGATAGAATTTCAGTTTTAAGGAGTATGCTTTGAGAAGAAATAAGTATTTTTAAAAGTGAAGAAGTGAAGTAAGCAAAGATGATAGAATTTCAGTTTTAAGGAGTATGCTTTGAGAAGTAAAAAGTATTTTTAAAAGTGAAGAAGTGAAGTAAGCAAAGATGATAGAATTTCAGTTTAAAATAGTATGCTTTGAGAAGAAATAAGTATTTATAAAAGTGAAGAAGTGAAGTAAGCAAAGAAGATATAATTTCAGTTTTAAGGAGTATGCTTTGAGAAGTAATAAGTATCTTTAAAAGCGAAGAAGTGAAGTAAGAAAAGATGATAGAATTTCAGTTTTAAGGAGTATGCTTTGAGAAGAAATAAGTATTTTTAAAAGCAAAGAAGTGAAGTAAGAAAAGAAGATAGAAATTCAGTTTTAAGGAGTATGCTTTGAGAAGAAATAAGTATTTTTAAAAGTGAAGAAGTAAAGTAAGAAAAGAAGATAGAATTTCAGTTTTAAGGAGTATGATTTGAGAAGAAATAAGTATTTTTAAAAGTGAAGAAATGAAGTAAGAAAAGAAGATAGAATTTCAGTTTTAAGGAGTATGCTTTGAGAAGAAATAAATATCTTTAAAAGCAAAGAAGTGAAGTAAGCAAAGGTGATAGAATTTCAGTTTTAAGGAGTATGATTTGAGAAGAAATAAGTATTTATAAAATTTAAGAAGTGAAGTAAGAAAAGAAGATAGAATTTCAGTTTTAAGGAGTATGATTTGAGAAGAAATAAGTATTTTTAAAAGTGAAGAAGTGAAGTAAGAAAAGAAGATAGAATTTCAGTTAAAATAAGTATGATTTGAGAAGTAATAAGTATTTATAAAAGTGAAGAAGTGAAGTAAGAAAAGAAGATAGAATTTCAGTTTTAAGGAGTATGCTCTGAGAAGTAATAAGTATTTATAAAAGTGAAGAAGTGAAGCAAGAAAAGAAGATAGAATTTCAGTTAAAATAAGTATGCTTTGAGAAGAAATAAGTATTTATAAAAGTGAAGAAGTGAAGTAAGAAAAGAAGATAGAATTTCAGTTTTAAGGAGTATGCTTTGAGAAGTAATAAGTATTTATAAAAGTGAAGAAGTGAAGTAAGAAAAGAAGATAGAATTTCAGTTTTAAGGAGTATGATTTGAGAAGAAATAAGTATTTTTAAAAGTGAAGAAGTAAAGTAAAAAAAGAAGATAGAATTTCAGTTTTAAGGAGTATGCTTTGAGAAGAAATAAGTATTTTTAAAAGTGAAGAAGTGAAGTAAGAAAAGAAGATAGAATTTCAGTTAAAATAAGTATGCTTTGAGAAGAAATAAGTATTTTTAAAAGTGAAGAAGTGAAGTAAGAAAAATAGATAGAATTTCAGATTTAAGGAGTATGATTTGAGAAGAAATAAGTATCTTTAAAAGTGAAGAAGTAAAGTAAGAAAAGAAGATACAATTTCAGTTTTAAGGAGTATGCTTTGAGAAGAAATAAGTATTTATAAAAGTGAAGAAGTGAAGTAAGAAAAGAAGATAGAATTTCAGTTAAAATAAGTATGATTTGAGAAGTAATAAGTATTTATAAAAGTGAAGAAGTAAAGTAAGAAAAGAAGATAGAATTTCAGTTTTAAGGAGTATGCTTTGAGAAGTAATAAGTATTTTTAAAAGTGAAGAAGTGAAGTAAGAAAAGAAGATAGAATTTCAGTTTTAAGGAGTATGCTTTGAGAAGTAATAAGTATTTTTAAAAGTGAAGAAGTAAAGTAAGAAAAGAAGATAGAATTTCAGTTAAAATAAGTATGATTTGAGAAGTAATAAGTATTTATAAAAGTGAAGAAGTGAAGTAAGAAAAATAGATAGAATTTCAGTTTTAAGGAGTATGCTTTGAGAAGTAATAAGTATTTTTAAAAGTGAAGAAGTGAAGTAAGCAAAGGTGATAGAATTTCAGTTTTAAGGAGTATGCTTTGAGAAGTAAAAAGTATTTTTAAAAGTGAAGAAGTGAAGTAAGAAAAGAAGATAGAATTTCAGTTTTAAGGAGTATGCTTTGAGAAGAAATAAGTATTTTTAAAAGTGAAGAAGTGAAGTAAGAAAAGAAGATAGAATTTCAGTTAAAATAAGTATGCTCTGAGAAGTAATAAGTATTTTTAAAAGTGAAGAAGTAACGTAAAAAAAGAAGATAGAATTTCAGTTAAAATAAGTATGCTCTGAGAAGTAATAAGTATTTTTAAAAGTGAAGAAGTGAAGCAAGAAAAGAAGATAGAATTTCAGTTTTAAGGAGTATGCTTTGAGAAGAAATAAGTATCTTTAAAAGTGAAGAAGTGAAGTAAGAAAAATAGATAGAATTTCAGATTTAAGGAGTATGCTTTGAGAAGTAATAAGTATTTTTAAAAGTGAAGAAGTAACGTAAGAAAAGAAGATAGAATTTCAGTTTTAAGGAGTATGCTTTGAGAAGAAATAAGTATTTTTAAAAGTGAAGAAGTGAAGTAAGAAAAGAAGATAGAATTTCAGTTTTAAGGAGTATGCTCTGAGAAGTAATAAGTATTTATAAAAGTGAAGAAGTAACGTAAAAAAAGAAGATAGAATTTCAGTTAAAATAAGTATGCTCTGAGAAGTAATAAGTATTTTTAAAAGTGAAGAAGTAAAGTAAGAAAAGAAAATAGAATTTCAGTTTTAAGGAGTATGCTTTGAGAAGTAATAAATATCTTTAAAAGCAAAGAAGTGAAGTAAGAAAAGAAGATAGAAATTCAGTTTTAAGGAGTATGCTTTGAGAAGAAATAAGTATTTTTAAAAGTGAAGAAGTGAAGTAAGAAAAGAAGATAGAATTTCAGTTTTAAGGAGTATGCTTTGAGAAGTAATAAGTATTTTTAAAAGTGAAGAAGTGAAGTAAGAAAAGAAGATATAATTTCAGTTTTAAGGAGTATGCTTTGAGAAGAAATAAGTATTTTTAAAAGTGAAGAAGTGAAGTAAAAAAAGAAGATAGAATTTCAGTTTTAAGGAGTATGCTCTGAGAAGTAATAAGTATTTATAAAAGTGAAGAAGTGAAGTAAGAAAAGAAGATAGAATTTCAGTTTTAAGGAGTATGCTTTGAGAAGAAATAAGTATTTTTAAAAGTGAAGAAGTGAAGTAAGCAAAGATGATAGAATTTCAGTTTTAAGGAGTATGCTTTGAGAAGTAAAAAGTATTTTTAAAAGTGAAGAAGTGAAGTAAGCAAAGATGATAGAATTTCAGTTTAAAATAGTATGCTTTGAGAAGAAATAAGTATTTATAAAAGTGAAGAAGTGAAGTAAGCAAAGAAGATATAATTTCAGTTTTAAGGAGTATGCTTTGAGAAGTAATAAGTATCTTTAAAAGCGAAGAAGTGAAGTAAGAAAAGATGATAGAATTTCAGTTTTAAGGAGTATGCTTTGAGAAGAAATAAGTATTTTTAAAAGCAAAGAAGTGAAGTAAGAAAAGAAGATAGAAATTCAGTTTTAAGGAGTATGCTTTGAGAAGAAATAAGTATTTTTAAAAGTGAAGAAGTAAAGTAAGAAAAGAAGATAGAATTTCAGTTTTAAGGAGTATGATTTGAGAAGAAATAAGTATTTTTAAAAGTGAAGAAATGAAGTAAGAAAAGAAGATAGAATTTCAGTTTTAAGGAGTATGCTTTGAGAAGAAATAAATATCTTTAAAAGCAAAGAAGTGAAGTAAGCAAAGGTGATAGAATTTCAGTTTTAAGGAGTATGATTTGAGAAGAAATAAGTATTTATAAAATTTAAGAAGTGAAGTAAGAAAAGAAGATAGAATTTCAGTTTTAAGGAGTATGATTTGAGAAGAAATAAGTATTTTTAAAAGTGAAGAAGTGAAGTAAGAAAAGAAGATAGAATTTCAGTTAAAATAAGTATGATTTGAGAAGTAATAAGTATTTATAAAAGTGAAGAAGTGAAGTAAGAAAAGAAGATAGAATTTCAGTTTTAAGGAGTATGCTCTGAGAAGTAATAAGTATTTATAAAAGTGAAGAAGTGAAGCAAGAAAAGAAGATAGAATTTCAGTTAAAATAAGTATGCTTTGAGAAGAAATAAGTATTTATAAAAGTGAAGAAGTGAAGTAAGAAAAGAAGATAGAATTTCAGTTTTAAGGAGTATGCTTTGAGAAGTAATAAGTATTTATAAAAGTGAAGAAGTGAAGTAAGAAAAGAAGATAGAATTTCAGTTTTAAGGAGTATGATTTGAGAAGAAATAAGTATTTTTAAAAGTGAAGAAGTAAAGTAAAAAAAGAAGATAGAATTTCAGTTTTAAGGAGTATGCTTTGAGAAGAAATAAGTATTTTTAAAAGTGAAGAAGTGAAGTAAGAAAAGAAGATAGAATTTCAGTTAAAATAAGTATGCTTTGAGAAGAAATAAGTATTTTTAAAAGTGAAGAAGTGAAGTAAGAAAAATAGATAGAATTTCAGATTTAAGGAGTATGATTTGAGAAGAAATAAGTATCTTTAAAAGTGAAGAAGTAAAGTAAGAAAAGAAGATACAATTTCAGTTTTAAGGAGTATGCTTTGAGAAGAAATAAGTATTTATAAAAGTGAAGAAGTGAAGTAAGAAAAGAAGATAGAATTTCAGTTAAAATAAGTATGATTTGAGAAGTAATAAGTATTTATAAAAGTGAAGAAGTAAAGTAAGAAAAGAAGATAGAATTTCAGTTTTAAGGAGTATGCTTTGAGAAGTAATAAGTATTTTTAAAAGTGAAGAAGTGAAGTAAGAAAAGAAGATAGAATTTCAGTTTTAAGGAGTATGCTTTGAGAAGTAATAAGTATTTTTAAAAGTGAAGAAGTAAAGTAAGAAAAGAAGATAGAATTTCAGTTAAAATAAGTATGATTTGAGAAGTAATAAGTATTTATAAAAGTGAAGAAGTGAAGTAAGAAAAATAGATAGAATTTCAGTTTTAAGGAGTATGCTTTGAGAAGTAATAAGTATTTTTAAAAGTGAAGAAGTGAAGTAAGCAAAGGTGATAGAATTTCAGTTTTAAGGAGTATGCTTTGAGAAGTAAAAAGTATTTTTAAAAGTGAAGAAGTGAAGTAAGAAAAGAAGATAGAATTTCAGTTTTAAGGAGTATGCTTTGAGAAGAAATAAGTATTTTTAAAAGTGAAGAAGTGAAGTAAGAAAAGAAGATAGAATTTCAGTTAAAATAAGTATGCTCTGAGAAGTAATAAGTATTTTTAAAAGTGAAGAAGTAACGTAAAAAAAGAAGATAGAATTTCAGTTAAAATAAGTATGCTCTGAGAAGTAATAAGTATTTTTAAAAGTGAAGAAGTGAAGCAAGAAAAGAAGATAGAATTTCAGTTTTAAGGAGTATGCTTTGAGAAGAAATAAGTATCTTTAAAAGTGAAGAAGTGAAGTAAGAAAAATAGATAGAATTTCAGATTTAAGGAGTATGCTTTGAGAAGTAATAAGTATTTTTAAAAGTGAAGAAGTAACGTAAAAAAAGAAGATAGAATTTCAGTTAAAATAAGTATGCTTTGAGAAGAAATAAGTATTTTTAAAAGTGAAGAAGTGAAGTAAGAAAAGAAGATAGAATTTCAGTTTTAAGGAGTATGCTTTGAGAAGTAATAAGTATTTTTAAAAGTGAAGAAGTGAAGTAAGAAAAGAAGATAGAATTTCAGTTTTAAGGAGTATGCTTTGAGAAGTAATAAGTATTTTTAAAAGTGAAGAAGTTAAGTAAGAAAAGAAGATAGAATTTCAGTTTTAAGGAGTATGATTTGAGAAGAAATAAGTATTTTTAAAAGTGAAGAAGTGAAGCAAGAAAAGAAGATACAATTTCAGTTTTAAGGAGTATGCTTTGAGAAGAAATAAGTATTTTTAAAAGTGAAGAAGTGAAGTAAGAAAAGAAGATAGAATTTCAGTTTTAAGGAGTATGCTTTGAGAAGTAATAAGTATTTTTAAAAGTGAAGAAGTGAAGTAAGAAAAGAAGATAGAATTTCAGTTTTAAGGAGTATGCTTTGAGAAGTAATAAGTATTTTTAAAAGTGAAGAAGTAAAGCAAGAAAAGAAGATAGAATTTCAGTTTTAAGGAGTATGCTTTGAGAAGTAATAAGTATCTTTAAAAGCGAAGAAGTGAAGTAAGAAAAGATGATAGAATTTCAGATTTAAGGAGTATGCTTTGAGAAGTAATAAGTATTTTTAAAAGTGAAGAAATGAAGTAAGTAAAGAAGATAGAATTTCAGTTTTAAGGAGTATGCTTTGAGAAGTAATAAGTATTTTTAAAAGTGAAGAAGTAACGTAAAAAAAGATGATAGAATTTCAGATTTAAGGAGTATGCTTTGAGAAGTAATAAGTATTTATAAAAGTGAAGAAGTAACGTAAAAAAAGAAGATAGAATTTCAGTTTTAAGGAGTATGCTTTGAGAAGAAATAAGTATTTTTAAAAGTGAAGAAGTAAAGTAAGAAAAGAAGATAGAATTTCAGTTTTAAGGAGTATGCTTTGAGAAGAAATAAGTATCTTTAAAAGTGAAGAAGTGAAGTAAGAAAAATAGATAGAATTTCAGATTTAAGGAGTATGATTTGAGAAGTAATAAGTATTTATAAAAGTTAAGAAGTGAAGTAAGAAAAGAAGATAGAATTTCAGTTTTAAGGAGTATGATTTGAGAAGAAATAAGTATTTTTAAAAGTGAAGAAGTGAAGTAAGAAAAGAAGATAGAATTTCAGTTAAAATAAGTATGCTTTGAGAAGTAATAAGTATTTATAAAAGTGAAGAAGTGAAGTAAGAAAAGAAGATAGAATTTCAGTTTTAAGGAGTATGCTTTGAGAAGTAATAAGTATTTTTAAAAGTGAAGAAGTAAAGCAAGAAAAGAAGATAGAATTTCAGTTTTAAGGAGTATGCTTTGAGAAGTAATAAGTATCTTTAAAAGCGAAGAAGTGAAGTAAAAAAAGAAGATAGAATTTCAGTTTTAAGGAGTATGCTTTGAGAAGAAATAAGTATTTTTAAAAGTGAAGAAGTGAAGTAAGAAAAGAAGATAGAATTTCAGTTTTAAGGAGTATGCTTTGAGAAGTAAAAAGTATTTTTAAAAGTGAAGAAGTGAAGTAAGCAAAGGTGATAGAATTTCAGTTTTAAGGAGTATGCTTTGAGAAGTAATAAGTATTTTTAAAAGTGAAGAAGTGAAGTAAGAAAAGAAGATAGAATTTCAGTTTTAAGGAGTATGCTTTGAGAAGTAATAAGTATTTTTAAAAGTGAAGAAGTGAAGTAAGCAAAGATGATAGAATTTCAGTTTAAAATAGTATGCTTTGAGAAGAAATAAGTATTTATAAAAGTGAAGAAGTGAAGTAAGAAAAGGTGATAGAATTTCAGTTTTAAGGAGTATGCTTTGAGAAGTAATAAGTATTTTTAAAAGTGAAGAAGTGAAGTAAGAAAAGAAGATAGAATTTCAGTTTTAAGGAGTATGCTTTGAGAAGTAATAAGTATTTTTAAAAGTGAAGAAGTAAAGTAAGAAAAGAAGATAGAATTTCAGTTTTAAGGAGTATGCTTTGAGAAGAAATAAGTATTTTTAAAAGTGAAGAAGTGAAGTAAGAAAAGAAGATAGAATTTCAGTTTTAAGGAGTATGCTTTGAGAAGTAAAAAGTATTTTTAAAAGTGAAGAAGTGAAGTAAGCAAAGGTGATAGAATTTCAGTTTTAAGGAGTATGCTTTGAGAAGTAATAAGTATTTTTAAAAGTGAAGAAGTGAAGCAAGAAAAGAAGATACAATTTCAGTTTTAAGGAGTATGCTTTGAGAAGAAATAAGTATTTTTAAAAGTGAAGAAGTTAAGTAAGAAAAGAAGATAGAATTTCAGATTTAAGGAGTATGCTTTGAGAAGAAATAAGTATCTTTAAAAGTGAAGAAGTAAAGTAAGAAAAGAAGATACAATTTCAGTTTTAAGGAGTATGCTTTGAGAAGAAATAAGTATTTTTAAAAGTGAAGAAGTAAAGCAAGAAAAGAAGATAGAATTTCAGTTAAAATAAGTATGCTTTGAGAAGAAATAAGTATTTATAAAAGTGAAGAAGTGAAGTAAGAAAAGAAGATAGAATTTCAGTTTTAAGGAGTATGCTTTGAGAAGTAATAAGTATTTTTAAAAGTGAAGAAGTAAAGTAAGAAAAGAAGATAGAATTTCAGATTTAAGGAGTATGATTTGAGAAGTAATAAGTATTTTTAAAAGTGAAGAAGTGAAGTAAGCAAAGGTGATAGAATTTCAGTTTTAAGGAGTATGCTTTGAGAAGAAATAAGTATTTTTAAAAGTGAAGAAGTGAAGTAAGAAAAGATGATAGAATTTCAGATTTAAGGAGTATGCTTTGAGAAGAAATAAGTATCTTTAAAAGTGAAGAAGTAAAGTAAGAAAAGAAGATACAATTTCAGTTTTAAGGAGTATGCTTTGAGAAGAAATAAGTATTTTTAAAAGTGAAGAAGTAAAGCAAGAAAAGAAGATAGAATTTCAGTTAAAATAAGTATGCTTTGAGAAGAAATAAGTATTTATAAAAGTGAAGAAGTGAAGTAAGAAAAGAAGATAGAATTTCAGTTTTAAGGAGTATGCTTTGAGAAGTAATAAGTATTTTTAAAAGTGAAGAAGTAAAGTAAGAAAAGAAGATAGAATTTCAGATTTAAGGAGTATGATTTGAGAAGAAATAAGTATCTTTAAAAGTGAAGAAGTGAAGTAAGAAAAATAGATAGAATTTCAGATTTAAGGAGTATGCTTTGAGAAGTAATAAGTATTTTTAAAAGTGAAGAAGTAACGTAAAAAAAGAAGATAGAATTTCAGTTAAAATAAGTATGCTCTGAGAAGTAATAAGTATTTTTAAAAGTGAAGAAGTAAAGTAAGAAAAGAAGATAGAATTTCAGTTTTAAGGAGTATGCTTTGAGAAGAAATAAGTATTTTTAAAAGTGAAGAAGTGAAGTAAGAAAAGAAGATAGAATTTCAGTTTTAAGGAGTATGCTTTGAGAAGAAATAAGTATTTTTAAAAGTGAAGAAGTGAAGTAAGCAAAGGTGATAGAATTTCAGTTTTAAGGAGTATGCTTTGAGAAGTAATAAGTATTTTTAAAAGTGAAGAAGTGAAGTAAGAAAAGAAGATAGAATTTCAGTTTTAAGGAGTATGCTTTGAGAAGTAATAAGTATTTTTAAAAGTGAAGAAGTAAAGTAAGAAAAGAAGATAGAATTTCAGTTTTAAGGAGTATGCTTTGAGAAGAAATAAGTATTTTTAAAAGTGAAGAAGTGAAGTAAGAAAAGAAGATAGAATTTCAGTTTTAAGGAGTATGCTTTGAGAAGTAATAAGTATTTTTAAAAGTGAAGAAGTGAAGTAAGCAAAGGTGATAGAATTTCAGTTTTAAGGAGTATGCTTTGAGAAGAAATAAGTATTTTTAAAAGTGAAGAAGTGAAGTAAGAAAAGAAGATAGAATTTCAGTTTTAAGGAGTATGCTTTGAGAAGTAATAAGTATTTTTAAAAGTGAAGAAGTAAAGCAAGAAAAGAAGATAGAATTTCAGTTTTAAGGAGTATGCTTTGAGAAGTAATAAGTATTTTTAAAAGTGAAGAAGTAAAGTAAGAAAAGAAGATAGAATTTCAGTTTTAAGGAGTATGCTTTGAGAAGAAATAAGTATTTTTAAAAGTGAAGAAGTGAAGTAAGCAAAGGTGATAGAATTTCAGTTTTAAGGAGTATGCTTTGAGAAGAAATAAGTATTTTTAAAAGTGAAGAAGTAAAGCAAGAAAAGAAGATAGAATTTCAGTTAAAATAAGTATGCTTTGAGAAGAAATAAGTATTTTTAAAAGTGAAGAAGTGAAGTAAGAAAAGAAGATAGAATTTCAGTTTTAAGGAGTATGCTCTGAGAAGTAATAAGTATTTATAAAAGTGAAGAAGTGAAGTAAGAAAAGAAGATAGAATTTCAGTTAAAATAAGTATGATTTGAGAAGTAATAAGTATTTTTAAAAGTGAAGAAGTAAAGTAAGAAAAGAAGATAGAATTTCAGTTAAAATAAGTATGATTTGAGAAGAAATAAGTATTTTTAAAAGTGAAGAAGTGAAGTAAGAAAAATAGATAGAATTTCAGTTTTAAGGAGTATGCTTTGAGAAGTAATAAGTATTTTTAAAAGTGAAGAAGTGAAGTAAAAAAAGAAGATAGAATTTCAGTTTTAAGGAGTATGCTCTGAGAAGTAATAAGTATTTATAAAAGTGAAGAAGTGAAGTAAGAAAAGAAGATAGAATTTCAGTTTTAAGGAGTATGCTTTGAGAAGTAAAAAGTATTTTTAAAAGTGAAGAAGTGAAGTAAGCAAAGGTGATAGAATTTCAGTTTTAAGGAGTATGCTTTGAGAAGTAATAAGTATTTTTAAAAGTGAAGAAGTGAAGCAAGAAAAGAAGATACAATTTCAGTTTTAAGGAGTATGCTTTGAGAAGAAATAAGTATTTTTAAAAGTGAAGAAGTTAAGTAAGAAAAGAAGATAGAATTTAAGATAAAATAAGTATGCTCTGAGAAGTAATTAGTATTTATAAAAGTGAAGAAGTGAAGTAAGAAAAGAAGATAGAATTTCAGTTTTAAGGAGTATGCTTTGAGAAGTAATAAGTATTTTTAAAAGTGAAGAAGTGAAGTAAGCAAAGATGATAGAATTTCAGTTTTAAGGAGTATGCTCTGAGAAGTAATAAGTATTTATAAAAGTGAAGAAGTGAAGTAAGAAAAGAAGATACAATTTCAGTTTTAAGGAGTATGCTTTGAGAAGAAATAAGTATTTATAAAAGTGAAGAAGTGAAGTAAGAAAAGAAGATAGAATTTCAGTTAAAATAAGTATGCTTTGAGAAGAAATAAGTATTTTTAAAAGTGAAGAAGTTAAGTAAGAAAAGATGATAGAATTTAAGATAAAATAAGTATGCTCTGAGAAGTAATAAGTATTTATAAAAGTGAAGAAGTGAAGTAAGAAAAGAAGATAGAATTTCAGTTTTAAGGAGTATGCTTTGAGAAGTAATAAGTATTTTTAAAAGTGAAGAAGTGAAGTAAAAAAAGAAGATAGAATTTCAGTTTTAAGGAGTATGCTCTGAGAAGTAATAAGTATTTATAAAAGTGAAGAAGTGAAGTAAGAAAAGAAGATAGAATTTCAGTTTTAAGGAGTATGCTTTGAGAAGAAATAAGTATTTTTAAAAGTGAAGAAGTAAAGCAAGCAAAGATGATAGAATTTCAGTTAAAATAAGTATGATTTGAGAAGTAATAAGTATTTATAAAAGTGAAGAAGTGAAGTAAGAAAAGAAGATAGAATTTCATTTAAAATAAGTATGATTTGAGAAGTAATAAGTATTTATAAAAGTGAAGAAGTGAAGTAAGAAAAGAAGATAGAATTTCAGTTAAAATAAGTATGATTTGAGAAGTAATAAGTATTTTTAAAAGTGAAGAAGTAACGTAAAAAAAGAAGATAGAATTTCAGTTTTAAGGAGTATGCTTTGAGAAGTAAAAAGTATTTTTAAAAGTGAAGAAGTGAAGTAAGAAAAGATGATAGAATTTCAGTTTTAAGGAGTATGCTTTGAGAAGTAATAAGTATCTTTAAAAGCGAAGAAGTGAAGTAAAAAAAGAAGATAGAATTTCAGTTTTAAGGAGTATGCTTGTAGATGAAAGTTAGCCTATAGAAATGTGAAGAAGTAAAGTAAGAAAAGAAGATAGAATTTCAGTTTTAAGGAGTATGCTTTGAGAAGTAATAAGTATTTTTAAAAGTGAAGAAGTAAAGTAAGAAAAGAAGATAGAATTTCAGTTTTAAGGAGTATGCTTTGAGAAGTAAAAAGTATTTTTAAAAGTGAAGAAGTGAAGTAAGCAAAGGTGATAGAATTTCAGTTTTAAGGAGTATGCTTTGAGAAGAAATAAGTATTTTTAAAAGTGAAGAAGTGAAGCAAGAAAAGAAGATAGAATTTCAGTTTTAAGGAGTATGCTTTGAGAAGAAATAAGTATTTTTAAAAGTGAAGAAGTAAAGTAAGAAAAGAAGATAGAATTTCAGTTTTAAGGAGTATGCTTTGAGAAGAAATAAGTATTTTTAAAAGTGAAGAAGTGAAGTAAGAAAAGAAGATAGAATTTCAGTTTTAAGGAGTATGCTTTGAGAAGAAATAAGTATTTTTAAAAGTGAAGAAGTGAAGTAAGCAAAGGTGATAGAATTTCAGATTTAAGGAGTATGCTTTGAGAAGTAATAAGTATTTTTAAAAGTGAAGAAGTGAAGTAAGAAAAGAAGATAGAATTTCAGTTTTAAGGAGTATGCTTTGAGAAGTAATAAGTATTTATAAAAGTGAAGAAGTGAAGTAAGAAAAATAGATAGAATTTCAGTTTTAAGGAGTATGCTTTGAGAAGTAATAAGTATTTTTAAAAGTGAAGAAATGAAGTAAGAAAAGAAGATAGAATTTCAGTTTTAAGGAGTATGCTTTGAGAAGAAATAAATATCTTTAAAAGTGAAGAAGTGGAGTAAGAAAAGAAGATAGAATTTCATTTTTAAGGAGTATGCTCTGAGAAGTAATAAGTATCTTTAAAAGCAAAGAAGTGGAGTAAGAAAAGAAGATAGAATTTCAGTTTTAAGGAGTATGCTTTGAGAAGTAATAGTATTTTTAAAAGTGAAGAAGTAACGTAAAAAAAGATGATAGAATTTCAGTTTTAAGGAGTATGCTTTGAGAAGTAATAAGTATTTATAAAAGTGAAGAAGTGAAGTAAGAAAAGAAGATAGAATTTCAGTTAAAATAAGTATGATTTGAGAAGTAATAAGTATTTTTAAAAGTGAAGAAGTGAAGTAAGCAAAGGTGATAGAATTTCAGTTTTAAGGAGTATGCTTTGAGAAGTAATAAGTATTTTTAAAAGTGAAGAAGTAAAGTAAGAAAAGAAGATAGAATTTCAGTTTTAAGGAGTATGATTTGAGAAGTAATAAGTATTTTTAAAAGTGAAGAAGTGAAGTAAGCAAAGGTGATAGAATTTCAGTTTTAAGGAGTATGCTTTGAGAAGTAATAAGTATTTTTAAAAGTGAAGAAGTGAAGTAAAAAAAGAAGATAGAATTTCAGTTTTAAGGAGTATGCTTTGAGAAGTAATAAGTATTTTTAAAAGTGAAGAAGTGAAGTAAGAAAAGAAGATAGAATTTCAGTTTTAAGGAGTATGCTTTGAGAAGAAATAAATATCTTTAAAAGTGAAGAAGTGGAGTAAGAAAAGAAGATAGAATTTCAGTTTTAAGGAGTATGCTTTGAGAAGAAATAAATATCTTTAAAAGTGAAGAAGTGGAGTAAGAAAAGAAGATAGAATTTCAGTTTTAAGGAGTATGCTTTGAGAAGAAATAAATATCTTTAAAAGTGAAGAAGTGGAGTAAGAAAAGAAGATAGAATTTAAGATAAAATAAGTATGCTCTGAGAAGTAATAAGTATCTTTAAAAGCAAAGAAGTGGAGTAAGAAAAGAAGATAGAATTTCAGTTTTAAGGAGTATGCTTTGAGAAGAAATAAGTATTTTTAAAAGTGAAGAAGTGAAGTAAGCAAAGGTGATAGAATTTCAGATTTAAGGAGTATGATTTGAGAAGTAATAAGTATTTTTAAAAGTGAAGAAGTGAAGTAAGAAAAGAAGATAGAATTTCAGTTTTAAGGAGTATGCTTTGAGAAGTAATAAGTATTTTTAAAAGTGAAGAAGTGAAGTAAAAAAAGAAGATAGAATTTCAGTTTTAAGGAGTATGCTTTGAGAAGTAATAAGTATTTTTAAAAGTGAAGAAGTGAAGTAAGAAAAGAAGATAGAATTTCAGTTAAAATAAGTATGCTTTGAGAAGTAATAAGTATTTTTAAAAGTGAAGAAGTGAAGTAAAAAAAGAAGATAGAATTTCAGTTTTAAGGAGTATGCTTTGAGAAGTAATAAGTATTTTTAAAAGTGAAGAAGTGAAGTAAGAAAAGAAGATAGAATTTCAGTTTTAAGGAGTATGCTTTGAGAAGAAATAAATATCTTTAAAAGTGAAGAAGTGGAGTAAGAAAAGAAGATAGAATTTAAGATAAAATAAGTATGCTCTGAGAAGTAATAAGTATCTTTAAAAGCAAAGAAGTGGAGTAAGAAAAGAAGATAGAATTTCAGTTTTAAGGAGTATGCTTTGAGAAGAAATAAGTATTTTTAAAAGTGAAGAAGTGAAGTAAGCAAAGGTGATAGAATTTCAGATTTAAGGAGTATGATTTGAGAAGTAATAAGTATTTTTAAAAGTGAAGAAGTGGAGTAAGAAAAGAAGATAGAATTTCAGTTTTAAGGAGTATGCTTTGAGAAGTAATAAGTATTTTTAAAAGTGAAGAAGTGAAGTAAAAAAATAGATAGAATTTCAGTTTTAAGGAGTATGCTTTGAGAAGTAATAAGTATTTTTAAAAGTGAAGAAATGAAGTAAGAAAAGAAGATAGAATTTCAGTTTTAAGGAGTATGCTTTGAGAAGAAATAAATATCTTTAAAAGTGAAGAAGTGGAGTAAGAAAAGAAGATAGAATTTCATTTTTAAGGAGTATGCTCTGAGAAGTAATAAGTATCTTTAAAAGCAAAGAAGTGGAGTAAGAAAAGAAGATAGAATTTCAGTTTTAAGGAGTATGCTTTGAGAAGTAATAGTATTTTTAAAAGTGAAGAAGTGAAGTAAGCAAAGATGATAGAATTTCAGTTTTAAGGAGTATGCTTTGAGAAGTAATAAGTATCTTTAAAAGCAAAGAAGTGGAGTAAGAAAAGAAGATAGAATTTCAGTTTTAAGGAGTATGCTTTGAGAAGTAATAGTATTTTTAAAAGTGAAGAAGTGAAGTAAGCAAAGATGATAGAATTTCAGTTTTAAGGAGTATGATTTGAGAAGTAATAAGTATTTATAAAAGTGAAGAAGTGAAGTAAGAAAAGAAGATAGAATTTCAGTTTTATGGAGTATGATTTGAGAAGTAATAAGTATTTATAAAAGTGAAGAAGTGAAGTAAAAAAAGAAGATAGAAATTCAGTTTTAAGGAGTATGCTCTGAGAAGTAATAAGTATTTATAAAAGTGAAGAAGTGAAGTAAGAAAAGAAGATATAATTTCAGTTTTAAGGAGTATGCTTTGAGAAGTAATAAGTATTTTTAAAAGTGAAGAAGTAAAGCAAGAAAAGAAGATAGAATTTCAGTTTTAAGGAGTATGCTTTGAGAAGTAAAAAGTATTTTTAAAAGTGAAGAAGTGAAGTAAGCAAAGATGATAGAATTTAAGATAAAATAAGTATGCTCTGAGAAGTAATAAGTATTTTTAAAAGTGAAGAAGTGAAGTAAGAAAAGAAGATAGAATTTCAGTTTTAAGGAGTATGCTATGAGAAGAAATAAGTATTTTTAAAAGTGAAGAAGTAACGTAAAAAAAGAAGATAGAATTTCAGTTTTAGTGAGTATGCTTTGAGAAGAAATAAGTATTTTTAAAAGTGAAGAAGTGAAGTAAAAAAAAAGATAGAATTTCAGTTTAAAATAGTATGCTTTGAGAAGAAATAAGTATTTTTAAAAGTGAAGAAGTGAAGTAAGAAAAGAAGATAGAATTTCAGTTTTAAGGAGTATGCTCTGAGAAGAAATAAGTATTTATAAAATTGAAGAAGTGAAGTAAGCAAAGATGATAGAATTTCAGTTTTAAGGAGTATGCTTTGAGAAGTAAAAAGTATTTTTAAAAGTGAAGAAGTGAAGTAAGAAAAGATGATAGAATTTCAGTTTTAAGGAGTATGCTTTGAGAAGTAATAAGTATTTTTAAAAGCGAAGAAGTGAAGTAAGAAAAGAAGATAGAATTTCAGTTTTAAGGAGTATGCTTTGAGAAGTAATAAGTATTTTTAAAAGTGAAGAAGTGAAGTAAGAAAAGAAGATAGAATTTCAGTTTTAAGGAGTAAGATTTGAGAAGAAATAAGTATTTTTAAAAGTGAAGAAATGAAGTAAGAAAAGAAGATAGAATTTCAGTTTTAAGGAGTATGCTTTGAGAAGAAATAAGTATTTTTAAAAGTGAAGAAGTTAAGTAAGAAAAGATGATAGAATTTCAGTTTTAAGGAGTATGCTTTGAGAAGAAATAAGTATTTTTAAAAGTGAAGAAATGAAGTAAGAAAAGAAGATAGAATTTCAGTTTTAAGGAGTATGCTCTGAGAAGTAATAAGTATCTTTAAAAGTGAAGAAGTAAAGTAAGAAAAGAAGATAGAATTTCAGTTTTAAGGAGTATGCTTTGAGAAGAAATAAGTATTTTTAAAAGTGAAGAAGTGAAGTAAGCAAAGGTGATAGAATTTCAGTTTTAAGGAGTATGCTTTGAGAAGTAATAAGTATTTTTAAAAGTGAAGAAGTGAAGTAAAAAAAGAAGATAGAATTTCAGTTTTAAGGAGTATGCTCTGAGAAGTAATAAGTATTTATAAAAGTGAAGAAGTGAAGTAAGAAAAGAAGATAGAATTTCAGTTTTAAGGAGTATGCTTTGAGAAGAAATAAGTATTTTTAAAAGTGAAGAAGTGAAGTAAGCAAAGGTGATAGAATTTCAGTTTTAAGGAGTATGCTTTGAGAAGTAATAAGTATTTTTAAAAGTGAAGAAGTGAAGTAAGAAAAGAAGATAGAATTTCAGTTTTAAGGAGTATGCTTTGAGAAGTAATAAGAATTTGAAAAGTGAAGAAGTGAAGCAAGAAAAGAAGATAGAATTTCAGTTTTAAGGAGTATGCTTTGAGAAGTAATAAGAATTTGAAAAGTGAAGAAGTGAAGCAAGAAAAGAAGATAGAATTTCAGTTTTAAGGAGTATGCTTTGAGAAGAAATAAGTATTTTTAAAAGTGAAGAAGTAAAGTAAGAAAAGAAGATAGAATTTCAGTTTTAAGGAGTATGCTTTGAGAAGAAATAAGTATTTTTAAAAGTGAAGAAGTGAAGTAAGAAAAGATGATAGAATTTCAGTTTTAAGGAGTATGCTTTGAGAAGTAATAAGTATTTTTAAAAGTGAAGAAGTGAAGTAAGCAAAGATGATAGAATTTCAGTTTTAAGGAGTATGCTTTGAGAAGAAATAAGTATTTTTAAAAGTGAAGAAATGAAGTAAGAAAAGAAGATACAATTTCAGTTTTAAGGAGTATGCTTTGAGAAGAAATAAGTATTTTTAAAAGTGAAGAAGTGAAGTAAGAAAAGAAGATAGAATTTCAGTTTTAAGGAGTATGCTTTGAGAAGTAATAAGTATTTTTAAAAGTGAAGAAGTGAAGTAAGAAAAGAAGATAGAATTTCAGTTTTAAGGAGTAAGATTTGAGAAGAAATAAGTATTTTTAAAAGTGAAGAAATGAAGTAAGAAAAGAAGATAGAATTTCAGTTTTAATAAGTATGCTTTGAGAAGAAATAAGTATTTTTAAAAGTGAAGAAGTGAAGTAAGCAAAGATGATAGAATTTCAGTTTTAAGGAGTATGCTTTGAGAAGAAATAAGTATTTTTAAAAGTGAAGAAATGAAGTAAGAAAAGAAGATAGAATTTCAGTTTTAAGGAGTATGCTCTGAGAAGTAATAAGTATCTTTAAAAGTGAAGAAGTAAAGTAAGAAAAGAAGATAGAATTTCAGTTTTAAGGAGTATGCTTTGAGAAGAAATAAGTATTTTTAAAAGTGAAGAAGTGAAGCAAGCAAAGGTGATAGAATTTCAGTTTTAAGGAGTATGATTTGAGAAGAAATAAGTATTTTTAAAAGTGAAGAAATGAAGTAAGAAAAGAAGATAGAATTTCAGTTTTAATAAGTATGCTTTGAGAAGTAATAAGTATTTTTAAAAGTGAAGAAGTGAAGTAAGCAAAGATGATAGAATTTCAGTTTTAAGGAGTATGCTTTGAGAAGAAATAAGTATTTTTAAAAGTGAAGAAGTGAAGCAAGAAAAGAAGATAGAATTTCAGTTTTAAGGAGTATGCTTTGAGAAGTAATAAGTATCTTTAAAAGCGAAGAAGTGAAGTAAGAAAAGATGATAGAATTTCAGATTTAAGGAGTATGCTTTGAGAAGTAATAAGTATTTTTAAAAGTGAAGAAGTAACGTAAAAAAAGAAGATAGAATTTCAGTTAAAATAAGTATGCATTGAGAAGTAAAAAGTATTTATAAAAGTGAAGAAGTGAAGTAAGAAAAGAAGATAGAATTTCAGTTTTAAGGAGTATGCTTTGAGAAGAAATAAGTATTTTTAAAAGTGAAGAAGTAACGTAAAAAAAGAAGATAGAATTTCAGTTAAAATAAGTATGCTCTGAGAAGTAATAAGTATTTTTAAAAGTGAAGAAGTAAAGTAAGAAAAGAAGATAGAATTTCAGTTTTAAGGAGTATGCTTTGAGAAGAAATAAGTATTTTTAAAAGTGAAGAAGTGAAGTAAGCAAAGGTGATAGAATTTCAGTTTTATGGAGTATGCTTTGAGAAGAAATAAGTATTTTTAAAAGTGAAGAAGTAAAGCAAGAAAAGAAGATAGAATTTCAGTTTTAAGGAGTATGCTTTGAGAAGTAATAAGTATTTTTAAAAGTGAAGAAGTGAAGTAAGAAAAGAAGATAGAATTTCAGTTTTAAGGAGTATGCTCTGAGAAGTAATAAGTATTTATAAAAGTGAAGAAGTAAAGTAAGAAAAGAAGATAGAATTTCAGTTAAAATAAGTATGATTTGAGAAGTAATAAGTATTTTTAAAAGTGAAGAAGTAACGTAAAAAAAGAAGATAGAATTTCAGTTTTAAGGAGTATGCTTTGAGAAGAAATAAGTATTTTTAAAAGTGAAGAAGTGAAGTAAGCAAAGGTGATAGAATTTCAGTTTTAAGGAGTATGATTTGAGAAGAAATAAGTATTTTTAAAAGTGAAGAAATGAAGTAAGAAAAGAAGATATAATTTCAGTTTTAAGGAGTATGCTTTGAGAAGTAATAAGTATTTTTAAAAGTGAAGAAGTGAAGTAAGAAAAGATGATAGAATTTCAGTTTTAAGGAGTATGCTCTGAGAAGTAATAAGTATTTTTAAAAGTGAAGAAGTGAAGTAAGCAAAGGTGATAGAATTTCAGTTTTAAGGAGTATGCTTTGAGAAGTAATAAGTATTTTTAAAAGTGAAGAAGTGAAGCAAGAAAAGAAGATACAATTTCAGTTTTAAGGAGTATGCTTTGAGAAGAAATAAGTATTTTTAAAAGTGAAGAAGTAAAGTAAGAAAAGAAGATACAATTTCAGTTTTAAGGAGTATGCTTTGAGAAGAAATAAGTATTTTTAAAAGTGAAGAAGTGAAGTAAGAAAAATAGATAGAATTTCAGATTTAAGGAGTATGATTTGAGAAGAAATAAGTATCTTTAAAAGTGAAGAAGTGAAGTAAGCAAAGAAGATAGAATTTCAGATTTAAGGAGTATGCTTTGAGAAGTAATAAGTATTTATAAAAGTGAAGAAGTGAAGTAAGAAAAATAGATAGAATTTCAGTTTTAAGGAGTATGCTTTGAGAAGTAATAAGTATTTTTAAAAGTGAAGAAGTGAAGTAAGAAAAGAAGATAGAATTTCAGTTTTAAGGAGTATGCTTTGAGAAGAAATAAGTATTTTTAAAAGTGAAGAAGTGAAGTAAAAAAAGAAGATAGAATTTCAGTTTTAAGGAGTATGCTCTGAGAAGTAATAAGTATTTATAAAAGTGAAGAAGTGAAGTAAGAAAAGAAGATAAAATTTCAGTTTTAAGGAGTATGCTTTGAGAAGAAATAAGTATTTTTAAAAGTGAAGAAGTGAAGTAAGCAAAGGTGATAGAATTTCAGTTTTAAGGAGTATGCTTTGAGAAGTAATAAGTATTTTTAAAAGTGAAGAAGTGAAGTAAGAAAGAAGATAGAATTTCAGTTTTAAGGAGTATGCTTTGAGAAGAAATAAGTATTTTTAAAAGTGAAGAAGTGAAGTAAGAAAAATAGATAGAATTTCAGTTTTAAGGAGTATGCTTTGAGAAGTAATAAGTATTTTTAAAAGTGAAGAAGTGAAGTAAGAAAAGAAGATAGAATTTCAGTTTTAAGGAGTATGCGTTCAGAAGAAATAAGTATTTTTAAAAGTGAAGAAGTGAAGTAAAAAAAGAAGATAGAATTTCAGTTTTAAGGAGTATGCTCTGAGAAGTAATAAGTATTTATAAAAGTGAAGAAGTGAAGTAAGAAAAGAAGATAAAATTTCAGTTTTAAGGAGTATGCTTTGAGAAGAAATAAGTATTTTTAAAAGTGAAGAAGTGAAGTAAGCAAAGGTGATAGAATTTCAGTTTTAAGGAGTATGCTTTGAGAAGTAATAAGTATTTTTAAAAGTGAAGAAGTAAAGCAAGAAAAGAAGATAGAATTTCAGTTAAAATAAGTATGCTTTGAGAAGAAATAAGTATTTTTAAAAGTGAAGAAGTGAAGTAAGAAAAATAGATAGAATTTCAGTTTTAAGGAGTATGCTTTGAGAAGAAATAAATATCTTTAAAAGCAAAGAAGTGAAGTAAGAAAAGAAGATAGAATTTCAGTTTTAAGGAGTATGCTTTGAGAAGTAATAAGTATTTTTAAAAGTGAAGAAGTAAAGTAAGAAAAGAAGATAGAATTTCAGTTTTAAGGAGTATGATTTGAGAAGAAATAAGTATTTTTAAAAGTGAAGAAATGAAGTAAGAAAAGAAGATAGAATTTCAGTTTTAAGGAGTATGCTTTGAGAAGAAATAAATATCTTTAAAAGCAAAGAAGTGAAGTAAGAAAAGAAGATAGAATTTCAGTTAAAATAAGTATGCTTTGAGAAGAAATAAGTATTTTTAAAAGTGAAGAAGTGAAGTAAGAAAAATAGATAGAATTTCAGTTTTAAGGAGTATGATTTGAGAAGTAATAAGTATCTTTAAAAGTGAAGAAGTGAAGTAAGCAAAGATGATAGAATTTCAGTTTTAAGGAGTATGATTTGAGAAGTAATAAGTATTTATAAAAGTGAAGAAGTGAAGTAAGAAAAGAAGATAGAATTTCAGTTTTATGGAGTATGATTTGAGAAGTAATAAGTATTTATAAAAGTGAAGAAGTGAAGTAAAAAAAGAAGATAGAAATTCAGTTTTAAGGAGTATGCTCTGAGAAGTAATAAGTATTTATAAAAGTGAAGAAGTGAAGTAAGAAAAGAAGATATAATTTCAGTTTTAAGGAGTATGCTTTGAGAAGTAATAAGTATTTTTAAAAGTGAAGAAGTAAAGCAAGAAAAGAAGATAGAATTTCAGTTTTAAGGAGTATGCTTTGAGAAGTAATAAGTATTTTTAAAAGTGAAGAAGTGAAGTAAGCAAAGATGATAGAATTTAAGATAAAATAAGTATGCTCTGAGAAGTAATAAGTATTTTTAAAAGTGAAGAAGTGAAGTAAGAAAAGAAGATAGAATTTCAGTTTTAAGGAGTATGCTATGAGAAGAAATAAGTATTTTTAAAAGTGAAGAAGTAACGTAAAAAAAGAAGATAGAATTTCAGTTTTAGTGAGTATGCTTTGAGAAGAAATAAGTATTTTTAAAAGTGAAGAAGTGAAGTAAAAAAAAAGATAGAATTTCAGTTTAAAATAGTATGCTTTGAGAAGAAATAAGTATTTTTAAAAGTGAAGAAGTGAAGTAAGAAAAGAAGATAGAATTTCAGTTTAAAATAGTATGCTTTGAGAAGAAATAAGTATTTTTAAAAGCAAAGAAGTGAAGTAAGAAAAGAAGATAGAATTTCAGATTTAAGGAGTATGCTTTGAGAAGTAATAAGTATTTTTAAAAGTGAAGAAGTGAAGTAAGAAAAGAAGATATAATTTCAGTTTTAAGGAGTATGCTTTGAGAAGTAATAAGTATTTTTAAAAGTGAAGAAGTGAAGTAAGAAAAGAAGATAGAATTTCAGTTTTAAGGAGTATGCTCTGAGAAGTAATAAGTATCTTTAAAAGTGAAGAAATGAAGTAAGAAAAGAAGATAGAATTTCAGTTTTAAGGAGTATGATTTGAGAAGTAATAAGTATTTATAAAAGTGAAGAAGTGAAGTAAAAAAAAAGATAGAATTTCAGTTTAAAATAGTATGCTTTGAGAAGAAATAAGTATTTTTAAAAGTGAAGAAGTGAAGTAAGAAAAGAAGATAGAATTTCAGTTTAAAATAGTATGCTTTGAGAAGAAATAAGTATTTTTAAAAGCAAAGAAGTGAAGTAAGAAAAGAAGATAGAATTTCAGATTTAAGGAGTATGCTTTGAGAAGTAATAAGTATTTTTAAAAGTGAAGAAGTGAAGTAAGAAAAGAAGATATAATTTCAGTTTTAAGGAGTATGCTTTGAGAAGTAATAAGTATTTTTAAAAGTGAAGAAGTGAAGTAAGAAAAGAAGATAGAATTTCAGTTTTAAGGAGTATGCTCTGAGAAGTAATAAGTATCTTTAAAAGTGAAGAAATGAAGTAAGAAAAGAAGATAGAATTTCAGTTTTAAGGAGTATGATTTGAGAAGTAATAAGTATTTATAAAAGTGAAGAAGTGAAGTAAGAAAAGAAGATAGAATTTCAGTTAAAATAAGTATGATTTGAGAAGTAATAAGTATTTATAAAAGTGAAGAAGTGAAGTAAGAAAAGAAGATAGAATTTCAGTTTTAAGGAGTATGCTTTGAGAAGAAATAAGTATTTTTAAAAGTGAAGAAGTAACGTAAAACAAGATGATAGAATTTCAGTTAAAATAAGTATGCTTTGAGAAGTAATAAGTATTTATAAAATTTAAGAAGTGAAGTAAGAAAAATAGATAGAATTTCAGTTTTAAGGAGTATGCTTTGAGAAGAAATAAGTATTTTTAAAAGTGAAGAAGTGAAGTAAGAAAAGAAGATAGAATTTCAGTTTTAAGGAGTATGATTTGAGAAGTAATAAGTATTTATAAAAGTGAAGAAGTGAAGTAAGAAAAGAAGATAGAATTTCAGTTAAAATAAGTATGATTTGAGAAGTAATAAGTATTTATAAAAGTGAAGAAGTGGAGTAAGAAAAGAAGATAGAATTTTAGTTTTAAGGAGTATGCTTTGAGAAGTAATAAGTATTTTTAAAAGTGAAGAAGCGAAGTAAGAAAAGAAGATAGAATTTCAGTTTTAAGGAGTATGCTTTGAGAAGTAATAAGTATTTATAAAAGTGAAGAAGTGAAGTAAGAAAAGAAGATAGAATTTCAGTTTTAAGGAGTATGCTTTGAGAAGAAATAAGTATTTTTAAAAGTGAAGAAGTGAAGTAAGAAAAGAAGATAGAATTTCAGTTTTAAGGAGTATGCTCTGAGAAGAAATAAGTATTTATAAAATTGAAGAAGTGAAGTAAGCAAAGATGATAGAATTTCAGTTTTAAGGAGTATGCTTTGAGAAGTAAAAAGTATTTTTAAAAGTGAAGAAGTGAAGTAAGAAAAGATGATAGAATTTCAGTTTTAAGGAGTATGCTTTGAGAAGTAATAAGTATCTTTAAAAGCGAAGAAGTGAAGTAAGAAAAGAAGATAGAATTTCAGTTTTAAGGAGTATGCTTTGAGAAGTAATAAGTATTTTTAAAAGTGAAGAAGCGAAGTAAGAAAAGAAGATAGAATTTCAGTTTTAAGGAGTATGCTTTGAGAAGTAATAAGTATTTTTAAAAGTGAAGAAGTGAAGTAAGAAAAATAGATAGAATTTCAGTTTTAAGGAGTATGATTTGAGAAGTAATAAGTATTTTTAAAAGTGAAGAAGTGAAGTAAGAAAAGAAGATAGAATTTCAGTTTTAAGGAGTATGATTTGAGAAGTAATAAGTATTTATAAAAGTGAAGAAGTGAAGTAAGAAAAGAAGATAGAATTTCATTTTTAAGGAGTATGCTCTGAGAAGAAATAAGTATTTTTAAAAGTGAAGAAGTGAAGTAAGCAAAGGTGATAGAATTTCAGTTTTAAGGAGTATGCTTTGAGAAGAAATAAGTATTTTTAAAAGTGAAGAAGTGGAGTAAGCAAAGGTGATAGAATTTCAGTTTTAAGGAGTATGCTTTGAGAAGTAATAAGTATTTTTAAAAGTGAAGAAGTGAAGCAAGAAAAGAAGATAGAATTTCAGTTTTAAGGAGTATGCTTTGAGAAGAAATAAGTATTTTTAAAAGTGAAGAAGTGAAGTAAGAAAAATAGATAGAATTTCAGATTTAAGGAGTATGATTTGAGAAGAAATAAGTATCTTTAAAAGTGAAGAAGTGAAGTAAGCAAAGATGATAGAATTTCAGTTAAAATAAGTATGATTTGAGAAGTAATAAGTATTTATAAAAGTGAAGAAGTGAAGTAAGAAAAGAAGATAGAATTTCATTTAAAATAAGTATGATTTGAGAAGTAATAAGTATTTATAAAAGTGAAGAAGTGAAGTAAGAAAAGAAGATAGAATTTCAGTTTTAAGGAGTATGCTTTGAGAAGAAATAAGTATTTTTAAAAGTGAAGAAGTAACGTAAAACAAGATTATAGAATTTCAGTTAAAATAAGTATGCTTTGAGAAGTAATAAGTATTTTTAAAAGTGAAGAAGTAAAGTAAGAAAAGAAGATAGAATTTCAGTTTTAAGGAGTATGCTATGAGAAGTAATAAGTATTTATAAAAGTGAAGAAGTGAAGTAAGAAAAGAAGATAGAATTTCAGTTTTAAGGAGTATGATTTGAGAAGAAATAAGTATTTATAAAAGTGAAGAAGTGAAGTAAGAAAAGAAGATAGAATTTCATTTTTAAGGAGTATGCTTTGAGAAGTAATAAGTATTTTTAAAAGTGAAGAAGTGAAGTAAGAAAAGATGATAGAATTTCAGTTTTAAGGAGTATGCTCTGAGAAGTAATAAGTATTTTTAAAAGTGAAGAAGTGAAGTAAGAAAAGAAGATATAATTTCAGTTTTAAGGAGTATGCTTTGAGAAGTAAAAAGTATTTTTAAAAGTGAAGAAGTGAAGCAAGAAAAGAAGATAGAATTTCAGTTTTAAGGAGTATGCTTTGAGAAGTAATAAGTATTTTTAAAAGTGAAGAAGTAAAGTAAGAAAAGAAGATAGAATTTCAGTTTTAAGGAGTATGCTATGAGAAGAAATAAGTATTTATAAAAGTGAAGAAGTGAAGTAAGAAAAGAAGATAGAATTTCAGTTTTAAGGAGTATGCTTTGAGAAGTAATAAGTATTTATAAAAGTGAAGAAGTGAAGTAAGAAAAGAAGATAGAATTTCAGTTAAAATAAGTATGATTTGAGAAGTAATAAGTATTTATAAAAGTGAAGAAGTGAAGTAAGAAAAGAAGATAGAATTTCAGTTTTAAGGAGTATGATTTGAGAAGTAATAAGTATTTATAAAAGTGAAGAAGTGAAGTAAGAAAAGAAGATAGAATTTCATTTTTAAGGAGTATGCTTTGAGAAGTAATAAGTATTTTTAAAATTGAAGAAGTGAAGTAAGAAAAGATGATAGAATTTCAGTTTTAAGGAGTATGCTCTGAGAAGTTATAAGTATTTTTAAAAGTGAAGAAGTGGAGTAAGAAAAGAAGATAGAATTTCAGTTTTAAGGAGTATGCTTTGAGAAGTAATAAGTATTTTTAAAAGTGAAGAAGTGGAGTAAGAAAAGAAGATAGAATTTCAGTTTTAAGGAGTATGCTTTGAGAAGTAATAAGTATTTTTGAAAGTGAAGAAGTGAAGCAAGAAAAGAAGATAGAATTTCAGTTTTAAGGAGTATGCTTTGAGAAGAAATAAGTATTTTTGAAAGTGAAGAAGTGAAGTAAGAAAAGAAGATATAATTTCAGTTTTAAGGAGTATGCTTTGAGAAGTAATAAGTATTTTTAAAAGTGAAGAAGTGAAGTAAGAAAAGATGATAGAATTTCAGTTAAAATAAGTATGCTTTGAGAAGAAATAAGTATTTTTAAAAGTGAAGAAGTGAAGTAAGAAAAGAAGATAGAATTTCAGTTTTAAGGAGTATGATTTGAGAAGTAATAAGTATTTATAAAAGTGAAGAAGTGAAGTAAGAAAAGAAGATAGAATTTCATTTTTAAGGAGTATGCTTTGAGAAGTAATAAGTATTTTTAAAAGTGAAGAAGTGAAGTAAGAAAAGTTGATAGAATTTCAGATTTAAGGTGTATGCTTTGAGAAGTAATAAGTATCTTTAAAAGTGAAGAAGTGAAGTAAGAAAAGAAGATATAATTTCAGTTTTAAGGAGTATGCTCTGAGAAGTAATAAGTATTTTTAAAAGTGAAGAAGTGAAGTAAGAAAAGAAGATGAATTTCAGTTTTAAGGAGTATGCTTTGAGAAGAAATAAGTATTTTTAAAAGTGAAGAAGTGAAGTAAGAAAAGAAGATAGAATTTCAGTTTTAAGGAGTATGCTTTGAGAAGAAATAAGTATTTTTAAAAGTGAAGAAGTGAAGTAAGAAAAGATGATAGAATTTCAGATTTAAGGTGTATGCTTTGAAAAGTAATAAGTATCTTTAAAAGTGAAGAAGTGAAGTAAGAAAAGATGATAGAATTTCAGTTTTAAGGAGTATGATTTGAGAAGTAATAAGTATTTATAAAAGTGAAGAAGTGAAGTAAGAAAAGAAGATAGAATTTCAGTTAAAATAAGTATGCTTTGAGAAGAAATAAGTATTTTTAAAAGTGAAGAAGTGAAGTAAGAAAAATAGATAGAATTTCAGTTTTAAGGAGTATGCTTTGAGAAGAAATAAGTATTTTTAAAAGTGAAGAAGTGAAGTAAGAAAAATAGATAGAATTTCAGATTTAAGGAGTATGATTTGAGAAGTAATAAGTATTTATAAAAGTGAAGAAGTGAAGTAAGAAAAGAAGATAGAATTTCATTTTTAAGGAGTATGCTTTGAGAAGTAATAAGTATTTTTAAAAGTGAAGAAGTGAAGTAAGAAAAGTTGATAGAATTTCAGATTTAAGGTGTATGCTTTGAGAAGTAATAAGTATCTTTAAAAGTGAAGAAGTGAAGTAAGAAAAGAAGATATAATTTCAGTTTTAAGGAGTATGCTCTGAGAAGTAATAAGTATTTTTAAAAGTGAAGAAGTGAAGTAAGAAAAGAAGATAGAATTTCAGTTTTAAGGAGTATGCTTTGAGAAGAAATAAGTATTTTTAAAAGTGAAGAAGTGAAGTAAGAAAAGAAGATAGAATTTCAGTTTTAAGGAGTATGCTTTGAGAAGAAATAAGTATTTTTAAAAGTGAAGAAGTGAAGTAAGAAAAGATGATAGAATTTCAGATTTAAGGTGTATGCTTTGAGAAGTAATAAGTATCTTTAAAAGTGAAGAAGTGAAGTAAGAAAAGATGATAGAATTTCAGTTTTAAGGAGTATGATTTGAGAAGTAATAAGTATTTATAAAAGTGAAGAAGTGAAGTAAGAAAAGAAGATAGAATTTCAGTTAAAATAAGTATGCTTTGAGAAGAAATAAGTATTTTTAAAAGTGAAGAAGTGAAGTAAGAAAAATAGATAGAATTTCAGTTTTAAGGAGTATGCTTTGAGAAGAAATAAGTATTTTTAAAAGTGAAGAAGTGAAGTAAGAAAAATAGATAGAATTTCAGATTTAAGGAGTATGATTTGAGAAGAAATAAGTATTTTTAAAAGTGAAGAAGTAAAGTAAGAAAAGAAGATAGAATTTCAGTTAAAATAAGTATGCTTTGATAAGAAATAAGTATTTTTAAAAGTGAAGAAGTGAAGTAAGAAAAGAAGATAGAATTTCAGTTAAAATAAGTATGATTTGAGAAGTAATAAGAATTTTTTAAAAGTGAAGAAGTGAAGTAAGAAAAGATGATAGAATTTCAGTTTTAAGGAGTATGCTTTGAGAAGTAATAAGTATCTTTAAAAGCAAAGAAGTGAAGTAAGAAAAGATGATAAAATATCAGATTTAAGGAGTATGCTCTGAGAAGTAATAAATATCTTTAAAAGCAAAGAAGTGAAGTAAGAAAAGAAGATAGAATTTCAGTTTTAAGGAGTATGATTTTAGAAGTAATAAGTATCTTTAAAAGTGAAGAAGTGAAGTAAGAAAAGATGATAGAATTTCAGTTTTAAGGAGTATGCTTTGAGAAGTAATAAGTATCTTTAAAAGCAAAGAAGTGAAGTAAGAAAAGATGATAGAATTTCAGATTTAAGGTGTATGCTTTGAGAAGTAATAAGTATTTTTAAAAGTGAAGAAGTGAAGTAAGAAAAGAAGATAGAATTTCAGTTTTAAGGAGTATGCTTTGAGAAGTAAAAAGTATTTTTAAAAGTGAAGAAGTGAAGCAAGAAAAGAAGATAGAATTTCAGTTTTAAGGAGTATGCTTTGAGAAGTAATAGGTATCTTTAAAAGCAAAGAAGTGAAGTAAGAAAAGATGATAGAATTTCAGTTTTAAGGAGTATGCTTTGAGAAGTAATAAGTATCTTTAAAAGCAAAGAAGTGAAGTAAGAAAAGATGATAGAATTTCAGATTTAAGGAGTATGCTCTGAGAAGTAATAAATATCTTTAAAAGCAAAGAAGTGAAGTAAGAAAAGAAGATATAATTTCAGTTTTAAGGAGTATGCTTTGAGAAGTAATAAGTATCTTTAAAAGCAAAGAAGTGAAGTAAGAAAAGATGATAGAATTTCAGATTTAAGGTGTATGCTTTGAGAAGTAATAAGTATTTTTAAAAGTGAAGAAGTGAAGTAAGAAAAGATGATAGAATTTCAGATTTAAGGAGTATGCTCTGAGAAGTAATAAATATCTTTAAAAGCAAAGAAGTGAAGTAAGCAAAGGTGATAGAATTTCAGTTTTAAGGAGTATGCTTTGAGAAGTAATAAGTATCTTTAAAAGCAAAGAAGTGAAGTAAGAAAAGATGATAGAATTTCAGATTTAAGGTGTATGCTTTGAGAAGTAATAAGTATTTTTAAAAGTGAAGAAGTGAAGTAAGAAAAGAAGATATAATTTCAGTTTTAAGGAGTATGCTTTGAGAAGTAATAAGTATTTTTAAAAGTGAAGAAGTGAAGTAAGCAAAGGTGATAGAATTTCAGTTTTAAGGAGTATGCTTTGAGAAGTAATAAGTATTTTTAAAAGTGAAGAAGTGAAGTAAGAAAAGAAGATAGAATTTCAGTTTTAAGGAGTATGCTTTGAGAAGAAATAAGTATTTTTAAAAGTGAAGAAGTGAAGTAAGAAAAGATGATAGAATTTCAGATTTAAGGTGTATGCTTTGAGAAGTAATAAGTATCTTTAAAAGTGAAGAAGTGAAGTAAGAAAAGAAGATAGAATTTCAGTTTTAAGGAGTATGCTTTGAGAAGTAATAAGTATCTTTAAAAGCAAAGAAGTGAAGTAAGAAAAGATGATAGAATTTCAGATTTAAGGTGTATGCTTTGAGAAGAAATAAGTATTTATAAAAGTGAAGAAGTAAAGTAAGAAAAGAAGATAGAATTTCAGTTAAAATAAGTATGCTTTGAGAAGTAATAAGTATCTTTAAAAGTGAAGAAGTGAAGTAAGAAAAGAAGATAGAATTTCAGTTTAAAATAGTATGCTTTGAGAAGAAATAAGTATTTTTAAAAGTGAAGAAGTGAAGTAAGAAAAGAAGATAGAATTTCATTTTTAAGGAGTATGCTTTGAGAAGTAATAAGTATTTTTAAAAGTAAAGAAGTAACGTAAAAAAAGATGATAGAATTTCAGTTTTAAGGAGTATGCTTTGAGAAGAAATAAGTATTTTTAAAAGTGAAGAAGTGAAGTAAGAAAAGAAGATGAATTTCAGTTTTAAGGAGTATGCTTTGAGAAGAAATAAGTATTTTTAAAAGTGAAGAAGTGAAGTAAGAAAAATAGATAGAATTTCAGTTTAAAATAGTATGCTTTGAGAAGAAATAAGTATTTTTAAAAGTGAAGAAGTGAAGTAAGAAAAGAAGATAGAATTTCAGTTTAAAATAGTATGCTTTGAGAAGTATTTTTAGAAGTGAAGAAGTAAAGTTAAAAAAAAAGATAGAATTTCAGTTTAAAATAGTATGCTTTGAGAAGAAATAAGTATTTATAAAAGTGAAGAAGTGAAGTAAGAAAAGAAGATAGAATTTCAGTTTTAAGGAGTATGCTTTGAGAAGTATTTTTAAAAGTGAAGAAGTGAAGTAAAAAAAAAGATAGAATTTCAGTTTAAAATAGTATGCTTTGAGAAGAAATAAGTATTTTTAAAAGTGAAGAAGTGAAGTAAGAAAAGAAGATAGAATTTCAGTTTAAAATAGTATGCTTTGAGAAGTATTTTTAAAAGTGAAGAAGTGAAGTAAAAAAAAAGATAGAATTTCAGTTTAAAATAGTATGCTTTGAGAAGAAATAAGTATTTTTAAAAGTTAAGAAGCGAAGTAAAAAAAAAGATAGAATTTCAGTTTAAAATAGTATGCTTTGAGAAGAAATAAGTATTTTTAAAAGTGAAGAAGTGAAGTAAGAAAAGAAGATAGAATTTCAGTTTAAAATAGTATGCTTTGAGAAGTATTTTTAAAAGTGAAGAAGTGAAGTAAAAAAAAAGATAGAATTTCAGTTTAAAATAGTATGCTTTGAGAAGAAATAAGTATTTTTAAAAGTGAAGAAGTGAAGTAAAAAAAAAAGATAGAATTTCAGTTTAAAATAGTATGCTTTGAGAAGTATTTTTAAAAGTGAAGAAGTGAAGTAAGAAAAGAAGATAGAATTTCAGTTTTAAGGAGTATGCTTTGAGAAGTAATAAGTATTTTTAAAAGTGAAGAAGTGAAGTAAGCAAAGGTGATAGAATTTCAGTTTAAAATAGTATGCTTTGAGAAGTATTTTTAAAAGTGAAGAAGTGAAGTAAAAAAAAAGATAGAATTTCAGTTTAAAATAGTATGCTTTGAGAAGAAATAAGTATTTTTAAAAGTGAAGAAGTGAAGTAAAAAAAAAAGATAGAATTTCAGTTTAAAATAGTATGCTTTGAGAAGTATTTTTAAAAGTGAAGAAGTGAAGTAAGAAAAGAAGATAGAATTTCAGTTTTAAGGAGTATGCTTTGAGAAGTAATAAGTATTTTTAAAAGTGAAGAAGTGAAGTAAGAAAAGATGATAGAATTTCAGATTTAAGGTGTATGCTTTGAGAAGTAATAAGTATCTTTAAAAGTGAAGAAGTGAAGTAAGAAAAGAAGATAGAATTTCAGTTTTAAGGAGTATGCTTTGAGAAGTAATAAGTATCTTTAAAAGCAAAGAAGTGAAGTAAGAAAAGATGATAGAATTTCAGATTTAAGGTGTATGCTTTGAGAAGAAATAAGTATTTATAAAAGTGAAGAAGTAAAGTAAGAAAAGAAGATAGAATTTCAGTTAAAATAAGTATGCTTTGAGAAGTAATAAGTATCTTTAAAAGTGAAGAAGTGAAGTAAGAAAAGAAGATAGAATTTCAGTTTAAAATAGTATGCTTTGAGAAGAAATAAGTATTTTTAAAAGTGAAGAAGTGAAGTAAGAAAAGAAGATAGAATTTCATTTTTAAGGAGTATGCTTTGAGAAGTAATAAGTATTTTTAAAAGTAAAGAAGTAACGTAAAAAAAGATGATAGAATTTCAGTTTTAAGGAGTATGCTTTGAGAAGAAATAAGTATTTTTAAAAGTGAAGAAGTGAAGTAAGAAAAGAAGATGAATTTCAGTTTTAAGGAGTATGCTTTGAGAAGAAATAAGTATTTTTAAAAGTGAAGAAGTGAAGTAAGAAAAATAGATAGAATTTCAGTTTAAAATAGTATGCTTTGAGAAGAAATAAGTATTTTTAAAAGTGAAGAAGTGAAGTAAGAAAAGAAGATAGAATTTCAGTTTTAAGGAGTATGCTTTGAGAAGTATTTTTAAAAGCGAAGAAGTGAAGTAAGAAAAGATTATAGAATTTCAGTTTTAAGGAGTATACTTTGAGAAGAAATAAGTATTTTTAAAAGTGAAGAAGTGAAGTAAGCAAAGGTGATTGAATTTCAGTTTTAAGGAGTATGCTTTGAGAAGTAAAAAGTATTTTTAAAAGTGAAGAAGTAAAGTAAGAAAAGAATATAGAATTTCAGTTAAAATAAGTATGCTTTGAGAAGAAATAAGTATTTATAAAAGTGAAGAAGTGAAGTAAGAAAAGAAGATAGAATTTCAGATTTAAGGATTATGCTTTGAGAAGTAATAAGTATTTTTAAAAGTGAAGAAGTAAAGTAAGAAAAGAAGATAGAATTTCAGTTTTAAGGAGTATGATTTGAGAAGAAATAAGTATTTTTAAAAGTGAAGAAGTAAAGTAAGAAAAGAAGATAGAATTTCAGTTTTAAGGAGTATGATTTGAGAAGAAATAAGTATTTTTAAAAGTGAAGAAATGAAGTAAGAAAAGAAGATAGAATTTCAGTTTTAAAAGGAGTATGCTTTGAGAAGAAATAAGTATTTTTAAAAGTGAAGAAGTGAAGTAAGCAAAGGTGATAGAATTTCAGTTTTAAGGAGTATGATTTGAGAAGTAATAAGTATTTATAAAATTTAAGAAGTGAAATAAGAAAAGAAGATAGAATTTCAGTTTTAAGGAGTATGCTCTGAGAAGTAATAAGTATTTATAAAAGTGAAGAAGTGAAGTAAGAAAAGAAGATAGAATTTCAGTTTTAAGGAGTATGCTCTGAGAAGTAATAAGTATTTATAAAAGTGAAGAAGTGAAGTAAGAAAAGAAGATATAATTTCAGTTAAAATAAGTATGCTTTGAGAAGTAATAAGTATTTATAAAAGTGAAGAAGTGAAGTAAGAAAAGAAGATAGAATTTCAGTTTTAAGGAGTATGCTTTGAGAAGAAATAAGTATTTTTAAAAGTGAAGAAGTGAAGTAAGAAAAGAAGATAGAATTTCAGTTTTAAGGAGTATGCTTTGAGAAGAAATAAGTATTTTTAAAAGTGAAGAAGTGAAGTAAGAAAAGAAGATACAATTTCAGTTTTAAGGAGTATGCTATGAGAAGAAATAAGTATTTTTAAAAGTGAAGAAGTAAAGTAAAAAAAGAAGATAGAATTTCAGTTTTAAGGAGTATGCTTTGAGAAGTAATAAGTATTTTTAAAAGTGAAGAAGTGAAGTAAGAAAAGAAGATAGAATTTCAGTTTTAAGGAGTATGCTTTGAGAAGAAATAAGTATTTTTAAAAGTGAAGAAGTGAAGTAAGCAAAGGTGATTGAATTTCAGTTTTAAGGAGTATGCTTTGAGAAGTAAAAAGTATTTTTAAAAGTGAAGAAGTGAAGTAAGCAAAGAAGATAGAATTTCAGTTTTAAGGAGTATGCTTTGAGAAGAAATAAGTATTTTTAAAAGTGAAGAAGTGAAGTAAGAAAAGAAGATAGAATTTCAGTTTTAAGGAGTATGCTTTGAGAAGAAATAAGTGATTTTAAAAGTGAAGAAGTGAAGTAAGAAAAGAGGATAGAATTTCAGATTTAAGGAGTATGCTTTGAGAAGAAATAAGTATTTAGAAAAGTGAAGAAGTAAAGTAAGAAAAGATGATAGAATTTCATTTTTAAGGAGTATGCTCTGACAAGTAATAAGTATTTTTAAAAGTGAAGAAGTGAAGTAAGAAAAGAAGATATAATTTCAGTTTTAAGGAGTATGATTTGAGAAGAAATAAGTATTTTTAAAAGTGAAGAAGTGAAGTAAGAAAAGAAGATAGAATTTCAGTTTTAAGGAGTATGCTTTGAGAAGAAATAAGTATTTATAAAAGTGAAGAAGTGAAGTAAGAAAAGAAGATAGAATTTCAGTTAAAATAGTATGCTTTGAGAAGTATTTTTAAAAGTGAAGAAGTGAAGTAAGAAAAGAAGATTAAATTCAGTTTTAAGGAGTATGCTTTGAGAAGTAATAAGTATTTAGAAAAGTGAAGAAGTGAAGTAAGAAAAGAAGATAGAATTTCAGTTTAAAATAGTATGCTTTGAGAAGTATTTTTAAAAGTGAAGAAGTGAAGTAAGAAAAGAAGATAGAATTTCAGTTTAAAAATGTATGCTTTGAGAAGTATTTTTAAAAGTGAAGAAGTGAAGTAAGAAAAGAAGATAGAATTTCAGTTTTAAGGAGTATGATTTGAGAAGAAATAAGAATTTTTTAAAAGTGAAGAAGTGAAGTAAGCAAAGAAGATAGAATTTCAGTTTTAAGGAGTATGCTTTGAGAAGAAATAAGTGATTTTAAAAGTGAAGAAGTGAAGTAAGAAAAGAGGATAGAATTTCAGATTTAAGGAGTATGCTTTGAGAAGAAATAAGTATTTAGAAAAGTGAAGAAGTAAAGTAAGAAAAGAAGATAGAATTTCAGTTTTAAGGAGTATGCTTTGAGAAGAAATAAGTATTTATAAAAGTGAAGAAGTGAAGTAAGAAAAGAGGATAGAATTTCAGATTTAAGGAGTATGCTTTGAGAAGAAATAAGTATTTTTAAAAGTGAAGAAGCGAAGTAAGCAAAGAGGATAGAATTTCAGATTTAAGGAGTATGCTTTGAGAAGAAATAAGTATTTTTAAAAGTGAAGAAGTGAAGTAAGCAAAGATGATAGAATTTCAGTTTTAAGGAGTATGCTTTGAGAAGTAATAAGTATTTTTAAAAGTGAAGAAGTGAAGTAAGCAAAGATGATAGAATTTCAGTTAAAATAAGTATGCTCTGAGAAGTAATAAGTATTTTTAAAAGTGAAGAAGTAACGTAAAAAAAGAAGATAGAATTCAGTTAAAATAGTATGCTTTGAGAAGTATTTTTAAAAGTGAAGAAGTGAAGTAAGAAAAGAAGATTAAATTCAGTTTTAAGGAGTATGCTTTGAGAAGTAATAAGTATTTAGAAAAGTGAAGAAGTGAAGTAAGAAAAGAAGATAGAATTTCAGTTTTAAGGAGTATGCTTTGAGAAGTAATAAGTATTTTTAAAAGTGAAGAAGTGAAGTAAAAAAAGAAGATAGAATTTCAGTTTAAAATAGTATGCTTTGAGAAGAAATAAGTATTTTTAAAAGTGAAGAAGTGAAGTAAAAAAAAAAGATAGAATTTCAGTTTAAAATAGTATGCTTTGAGAAGTAATAAGTATTTATAAAAGTGAAGAAGTGAAGTAAGAAAAGAAGATAGAATTTCAGTTTTAAGGAGTATGCTTTGAGAAGTAATAAGTATTTTTAAAAGTGAAGAAGCGAAGTAAGAAAAGAAGATAGAATTTCAGTTTTAAGGAGTATGCTTTGAGAAGAAATAAGTATTTTTTAAAGCAAAGAAGTGAAGCAAGAAAAGAAGATAGAATTTCAGTTTTAAGGAGTATGATTTGAGAAGAAATAAGTATTTTTAAAAGTGAAGAAGTGAAGTAAGCAAAGATGATAGAATTTCAGTTTTAAGGAGTATGCTTTGAGAAGTATTTTTAAAAGTGAAGAAGTGAAGTAAGAAAAGAAGATAAAATTCAGTTTTAAGGAGTATGCTTTGAGAAGTAATAAGTATTTATAAAAGTGAAGAAGTGAAGTAAGAAAAGAAGATAGAATTTCAGATTTAAGGAGTATGCTTTGAGAAGTAATAAGTATTTTTAAAAGTGAAGAAGTAAAGTAAGAAAAGAAGATAGAATTTCAGTTTTAAGGAGTATGCTTTGAGAAAAAATAAGTATTTTTAAAAGTGAAGAAGCGAAGTAAAAAAAAAGATAGAATTTCAGTTTAAAATAGTATGCTTTGAGAAGAAATAAGTATTTTTAAAAGTGAAGAAGTGAAGTAAGCAAAGATGATAGAATTTCAGTTTTAAGGAGTATGCTTTGAGAAGTAATAAGTATTTTTAAAAGTGAAGAAGTGAAGTAAGCAAAGATGATAGAATTTCAGTTAAAATAAGTATGCTCTGAGAAGTAATAAGTATTTTTAAAAGTGAAGAAGTAACGTAAAAAAAGAAGATAGAATTTCAGTTTAAAATAGTATGCTTTGAGAAGTATTTTTAAAAGTGAAGAAGTGAAGTAAGAAAAGAAGATTAAATTCAGTTTTAAGGAGTATGCTTTGAGAAGTAATAAGTATTTAGAAAAGTGAAGAAGTGAAGTAAGAAAAGAAGATAGAATTTCAGATTTAAGGAGTATGCTTTGAGAAGTAATAAGTATTTTTAAAAGTGAAGAAGTGAAGTAAAAAAAGAAGATAGAATTTCAGTTTAAAATAGTATGCTTTGAGAAGAAATAAGTATTTTTAAAAGTGAAGAAGTGAAGTAAAAAAAAAAGATAGAATTTCAGTTTAAAATAGTATGCTTTGAGAAGTATTTTTAAAAGTGAAGAAGTGAAGTAAGAAAAGAAGATAGAATTTCAGTTTTAAGGAGTATGCTTTGAGAAGTAATAAGTATTTTTAAAAGTGAAGAAGTGAAGTAAGCAAAGATGATAGAATTTCAGTTTTAAGGAGTATGCTTTGAGAAGAAATAAGTATTTTTAAAAGTGAAGAAGCGAAGTAAAAAAAAAGATAGAATTTCAGTTTAAAATAGTATGCTTTGAGAAGTAATAAGTATTTTTAAAAGTGAAGAAGTGAAGTAAGCAAAGATGATAGAATTTCAGTTTTAAGGAGTATGCTTTGAGAAGTAATAAGTATTTTTAAAAGTGAAGAAGTGAAGTAAGCAAAGATGATAGAATTTCAGTTTTAAGGAGTATGCTTTGAGAAGTAATAAGTATTTTTAAAAGTGAAGAAGTGAAGTAAGCAAAGATGATAGAATTTCAGTTAAAATAAGTATGATTTGAGAAGTAATAAGTATTTATAAAAGTGAAGAAGTGAAGTAAGAAAAGAAGATAGAATTTCAGATTTAAGGAGTATGCTTTGAGAAGAAATAAGTATTTTTAAAAGTGAAGAAGCGAAGTAAAAAAAGAAGATAGAATTTCAGTTTTAAGGAGTATGCTTTGAGAAGTAATAAGTATTTAGAAAAGTGAAGAAGTAAAGTAAGAAAAGAAGATAGAATTTCAGTTAAAATAAGTATGTTTTGAGAAGTAATAAGTATTTAGAAAAGTGAAGAAGTAAAGTAAGAAAAGAAGATAGAATTTCAGTTTTAAGGAGTATGCTTTGAGAAGTAATAAGTATTTAGAAAAGTGAAGAAGTAAAGTAAGAAAAGAAGATAGAATTTCAGTTTTAAGGAGTATGCTTTGAGAAGTAATAAGTATTTAGAAAAGTGAAGAAGTGAAGTAAAAAAAAAGATAGAATTTCAGTTTAAAATAGTATGCTTTGAGAAGAAATAAGTATTTTTAAAAGTGAAGAAGTGAAGTAAGAAAAGAAGATAGAATTTCAGTTTAAAATAGTATGCTTTGAGAAGAAATAAGTATTTTTAAAAGCAAAGAAGTGAAGTAAGAAAAGAAGATAGAATTTCAGATTTAAGGAGTATGCTTTGAGAAGTAATAAGTATTTTTAAAAGTGAAGAAGTGAAGTAAGAAAAGAAGATATAATTTCAGTTTTAAGGAGTATGCTTTGAGAAGTAATAAGTATTTTTAAAAGTGAAGAAGTGAAGTAAGAAAAGAAGATAGAATTTCAGTTTTAAGGAGTATGATTTGAGAAGAAATAAGTATTTTTAAAAGTGAAGAAATAAAGTAAAAAAAGAAGATAGAATTTCAGTTTTAAGGAGTATGTTTTGAGAAGAAATAAGTATTTTTAAAAGTGAAGAAGTGAAGTAAGAAAAGAAGATAGAATTTCAGTTTAAAATAGTATGCTTTGAGAAGTAATAAGTATTTAGAAAAGTGAAGAAGTGAAGTAAAAAAAAAGATAGAATTTCAGTTTAAAATAGTATGCTTTGAGAAGAAATAAGTATTTTTAAAAGTGAAGAAGTGAAGTAAGAAAAGAAGATAGAATTTCAGATTTAAGGAGTATGCTTTGAGAAGTAATAAGTATTTTTAAAAGTGAAGAAGTTAAGTAAGAAAAGAAGATATAATTTTAGTTTTAAGGAGTATGCTTTGAGAAGTAATAAGTATTTTTAAAAGTGAAGAAGTGAAGTAAGAAAAGAAGATAGAATTTCAGATTTAAGGATTATGGTTGAGAAGTAATAAGTATTTTTAAAAGTGAAGAAGTGAAGTAAAAAAAAAGATAGAATTTCAGTTTAAAATAGTATGCTTTGAGAAGAAATAAGTATTTTTAAAAGTGAAGAAGTGAAGTAAGAAAAGAAGATAGAATTTCAGTTTAAAATAGTATGCTTTGAGAAGTATTTTTAAAAGTGAAGAAGTGAAGTAAGAAAAGAAGATAGAATTTCAGTTTTAAGGAGTATGATTTGAGAAGAAATAAGAATTTTTTAAAAGTGAAGAAGTGAAGTAAGCAAAGAAGATAGAATTTCAGTTTTAAGGAATATGCTTTGAGAAGAAATAAGTATTTTTAAAAGTGAAGAAGCGAAGTAAAAAAAAAGATAGAATTTCAGTTTAAAATAGTATGCTTTGAGAAGTAATAAGTATTTTTAAAAGTGAAGAAGTGAAGTAAGAAAAGAAGATAGAATTTCAGATTTAAGGAGTATGCTTTGAGAAGTAATAAGTATTTTTAAAAGTGAAGAAGTAAAGTAAGAAAAGAATATAGAATTTCAGTTAAAATAAGTATGCTTTGAGAAGAAATAAGTATTTATAAAAGTGAAGAAGTGAAGTAAGAAAAGAAGATAGAATTTCAGATTTAAGGATTATGCTTTGAGAAGTAATAAGTATTTTTAAAAGTGAAGAAGTGAAGTAAGAAAAGAAGATAGAATTTCAGTTAAAATAAGTATGCTTTGAGAAGAAATAAGTATTTATAAAAGTGAAGAAGTAAAGTAAGAAAAGAATATAGAATTTCAGTTAAAATAAGTATGCTTTGAGAATAAATAAGTATTTTTAAAAGTGAAGCAGTAACGTAAAACAAGATGATAGAATTTCAGTTAAAATAAGTATGCTCTGAGAAGTAATAAGTATTTTTAAAAGTGAAGAAGTAAAGTAAGAAAAGAAGATAGAATTTCAGATTTAAGGAGTATGCTTTGAGAAGTAATAAGTATTTTTAAAAGTGAAGAAGTGAAGTAAGCAAAGATGATAGAATTTCAGTTTTAAGGAGTATGCTTTGAGAAGTAATAAGTATTTTTAAAAGTGAAGAAGTGAAGTAAGCAAAGATGATAGAATTTCAGTTTTAAGGAGTATGCTTTGAGAAGTAATAAGTATTTTTAAAAGTGAAGAAGTGAAGTAAGCAAAGATGATAGAATTTCAGTTTTAAGGAGTATGCTTTGAGAAGAAATAAGTATTTATAAAAGTGAAGAAGTGAAGTAAGAAAAGAAGATATAATTTCAGATTTAAGGAGTATGCTTTGAGAAGAAATAAGTATTTTTAAAAGTGAAGAAGCGAAGTAAAAAAAAAGATAGAATTTCAGTTTTAAGGAGTATGCTTTGAGAAGTAATAAGTATTTTTAAAAGTGAAGAAGTGAAGTAAGCAAAGATGATAGAATTTCAGTTTTAAGGAGTATGCTTTGAGAAGAAATAAGTATTTTTAAAAGTGAAGAAGTGAAGTAAGAAAAGAAGATAGAATTTCATTTTTAAGGAGTATGCTTTGAGAAGAAATAAGTATTTATAAAAGTGAAGAAGTGAAGTAAGAAAAGAAGATAGAATTTCAGATTTAAGGAGTATGCTTTGAGAAGAAATAAGTATTTTTAAAAGTGAAGAAGTGAAGTAAGAAAAAAGATAGAATTTCAGTTTAAAATAGTATGCTTTGAGAAGTATTTTTAAAAGTGAAGAAGTGAAGTAAGAAAAGAAGATAGAATTTCAGTTAAAATAAGTATGCTTTGAGAAGAAATAAGTATTTTTTAAAGTGAAGAAGTAAAGTAAGAAAAGAAGATAGAATTTCAGTTTTAAGGAGTATGATTTGAGAAGAAATAAGTATTTTTTAAAAGTGAAGAAGTGAAGTAAGCAAAGAAGATAGAATTTCAGTTTTAAGGAGTATGCTTTGAGAAGAAATAAGTATTTTTAAAAGTGAAGAAGTGAAGTAAGAAAAGAAGATAGAATTTCAGTTTAAAATAGTATGCTTTGAGAAGTATTTTTAAAAGTGAAGAAGTGAAGTAAGAAAAGAAGATAGAATTTCAGTTAAAATAAGTATGCTTTGAGAAGAAATAAGTATTTTTTAAAGTGAAGAAGTAAAGTAAGAAAAGAAGATAGAATTTCAGTTTTAAGGAGTATGATTTGAGAAGAAATAAGAATTTTTTAAAAGTGAAGAAGTGAAGTAAGCAAAGAAGATAGAATTTCAGTTTTAAGGAGTATGCTTTGAGAAGAAATAAGTATTTTTAAAAGTGAAGAAGTAAAGTAAGAAAAGAAGATAGAATTTCAGTTTTAAGGAGTATGCTTTGAGAAGAAATAAGTATTTTTAAAAGTGAAGAAGTGAAGTAAGAAAAGAAGATAGAATTTCAGATTTAAGGAGTATGCTTTGAGAAGTAATAAGTATTTTTAAAAGTGAAGAAGTGAAGTAAGAAAAGAAGATATAATTTCAGTTTTAAGGAGTATGCTTTGAGAAGTAATAAGTATTTTTAAAAGTGAAGAAGTGAAGTAAGAAAAGAAGATAGAATTTCAGATTTAAGGTGTATGCTTTGAGAAGTAATAAGTATTTTTAAAAGTGAAGAAGCGAAGTAAAAAAAGAAGATAGAATTTCAGTTTTAAGGAGTATGCTTTGAGAAGAAATAAGTATTTTTAAAAGTGAAGAAGTGAAGTAAGAAAAGAAGATAGAATTTCAGTTTAAAATAGTATGCTTTGAGAAGTATTTTTAAAAGTGAAGAAGTGAAGTAAGAAAAGAAGATTAAATTCAGTTTTAAGGAGTATGCTTTGAGAAGTAATAAGTATTTATAAAAGTGAAGAAGTGAAGTAAGAAAAGAAGATAGAATTTCAGATTTAAGGAGTATGCTTTGAGAAGTAATAAGTATTTTTAAAAGTGAAGAAGTAAAGTAAGAAAAGAAGATAGAATTTCAGTTTTAAGGAGTATGCTTTGAGAAGAAATAAGTATTTATAAAAGTGAAGAAGTGAAGTAAGCAAAGATGATAGAATTTCAGTTTTAAGGAGTATGCTTTGAGAAGAAATAAGTATTTATAAAAGTGAAGAAGTGAAGTAAGAAAAGAAGATATAATTTCAGATTTAAGGAGTATGCTTTGAGAAGAAATAAGTATTTTTAAAAGTGAAGAAGTGAAGTAAGCAAAGATGATAGAATTTCAGTTTTAAGGAGTATGCTTTGAGAAGAAATAAGTATTTTTAAAAGTGAAGAAGCGAAGTAAAAAAAAAGATAGAATTTCAGTTTAAAATAGTATGCTTTGAGAAGTAATAAGTATTTTTAAAAGTGAAGAAGTGAAGTAAGAAAAGAAGATAGAATTTCAGATTTAAGGAGTATGCTTTGAGAAGTAATAAGTATTTTTTAAAGTGAAGAAGTAAAGTAAGAAAAGAAGATAGAATTTCAGTTTTAAGAAGTATGATTTGAGAAGAAATAAGAATTTTTTAAAAGTGAAGAAGTGAAGTAAGCAAAGAAGATAGAATTTCAGTTTTAAGGAGTATGCTTTGAGAAGTAATAAGTATTTTTAAAAGTGAAGAAGTGAAGTAAGAAAAATAGATAGAATTTCAGATTTAAGGAGTATGCTTTGAGAAGAAATAAGTATTTTTAAAAGTGAAGCAGTAACGTAAAACAAGATGATAGAATTTCAGTTAAAATAATTATGCTCTGAGAAGTAATAAGTATTTTTAAAAGTGAAGAAGTAAAGTAAGAAAAGAAGATAGAATTTCAGTTTTAAGGAGTATGCTTTGAGAAGTAATAAGTATTTTTAAAAGTGAAGAAGTGAAGTAAGCAAAGATGATAGAATTTCAGTTTTAAGGAGTATGCTTTGAGAAGTATTTAGAAAAGTGAAGAAGTGAAGAAGTGAAGTAAGCAAAGATGATAGAATTTCAGTTTTAAGGAGTATGCTTTGAGAAGAAATAAGTATTTTTAAAAGTGAAGAAGCGAAGTAAAAAAAAAGATAGAATTTCAGTTTAAAATAGTATGCTTTGAGAAGAAATAAGTATTTTTAAAAGTGAAGAAGTGAAGTAAGAAAAGAAGATAGAATTTCAGATTTAAGGAGTATGCTTTGAGAAGTAATAAGTATTTTTAAAAGTGAAGAAGTGAAGTAAGAAAAGAAGATATAATTTCAGTTTTAAGGAGTATGCTTTGAGAAGAAATAAGTATTTATAAAAGTGAAGAAGTGAAGTAAGAAAAGAAGATAGAATTTCAGTTTAAAATAGTATGCTTTGAGAAGTATTTTTAAAAGTGAAGAAGTGAAGTAAGAAAAGAAGATAGAATTTCAGTTAAAATAAGTATGCTTTGAGAAGAAATAAGTATTTTTAAAAGTGAAGAAGCGAAGTAAAAAAAAAGATAGAATTTCAGTTAAAATAAGTATGCTCTGAGAAGTAATAAGTATTTTTAAAAGTGAAGAAGTAAAGTAAGAAAAGAAGATATAATTTCAGTTTTAAGGAGTATGCTTTGAGAAGTAATAAGTATTTTTAAAAGTGAAGAAGCGAAGTAAAAAAAGAAGATAGAATTTCAGTTTTAAGGAGTATGCTTTGAGAAGAAATAAGTATTTTTAAAAGTGAAGAAGTGAAGTAAGAAAAGAAGATAGAATTTCAGTTTAAAATAGTATGCTTTGAGAAGTATTTTTAAAAGTGAAGAAGTGAAGTAAGAAAAGAAGATAGAATTTCAGTTTTAAGGAGTATGCTTTGAGAAGTAATAAGTATTTATAAAAGTGAAGAAGTGAAGTAAGCAAAGAAGATAGAATTTCAGATTTAAGGAGTATGCTTTGAGAAGAAATAAGTATTTTTAAAAGTGAAGAAGTAAAGTAAAAAAAAAAGATAGAATTTCAGTTTAAAATAGTATGCTTTGAGAAGTAATAAGTATTTTTAAAAGTGAAGAAGTAAAGTAAGAAAAGAAGATAGAATTTCAGTTTTAAGGAGTATGCTTTGAGAAGTAATAAGTATTTTTAAAAGTGAAGAAGTGAAGTAAGCAAAGATGATAGAATTTCAGTTTTAAGGAGTATGCTTTGAGAAGTAATAAGTATTTTTAAAAGTGAAGAAGTGAAGTAAGCAAAGATGATAGAATTTCAGTTTTAAGGAGTATGATTATTTAGTAATAAGTATTTATAAAAGTGAAGAAGTAAAGTAAGAAAAGAAGATAGAATTTCAGTTTTAAGGAGTATGCTTTGAGAAGTAATAAGTATTTTTAAAAGTGAAGAAGTGAAGTAAGAAAAATAGATAGAATTTCAGATTTAAGGAGTATGGTTGAGAAGTATTTTTAAAAGTGAAGAAGTGAAGTAAAAAAAAAGATAGAATTTCAGTTTAAAATAGTATGCTTTGAGAAGAAATAAGTATTTTTAAAAGTGAAGAAGTGAAGTAAGAAAAGAAGATAGAATTTCAGTTTAAAATAGTATGCTTTGAGAAGTATTTTTAAAAGTGAAGAAGTGAAGTAAGAAAAGAAGATAGAATTTCAGTTTTAAGGAGTATGCTTTGAGAAGAAATAAGTATTTTTAAAAGTGAAGAAGTGAAGTAAGAAAAGAAGATATAATTTCAGTTTTAAGGAGTATGCTTTGAGAAGAAATAAGTATTTTTAAAAGTGAAGAAGTGAAGTAAGCAAAGAAGATAGAATTTCAGTTTTAAGGAGTATGCTTTGAGAAGAAATAAGTATTTTTAAAAGTGAAGAAGCGAAGTAAAAAAAAAGATAGAATTTCAGTTTAAAATAGTATGCTTTGAGAAGAAATAAGTATTTTTAAAAGTGAAGAAGTGAAGTAAGAAAAGAAGATAGAATTTCAGTTTTAAGGATATGCTTTGAGAAGAAATAAGTATTTTTAAAAGTGAAGAAGCGAAGTAAAAAAAAAGATAGAATTTCAGTTTAAAATAGTATGCTTTGAGAAGAAATAAGTATTTTTAAAAGTGAAGAAGTGAAGTAAGAAAAGAAGATAGAATTTCAGTTTTAAGGAGTATGATTTGAGAAGAAATAAGAATTTTTTAAAAGTGAAGAAGTGAAGTAAGCAAAGAAGATAGAATTTCAGATTTAAGGAGTATGCTTTGAGAAGTAATAAGTATTTTTAAAAGTGAAGAAGTAAAGTAAAAAAAAAAGATAGAATTTCAGTTTAAAATAGTATGCTTTGAGAAGAAATAAGTATTTATAAAAGTGAAGAAGCGAAGTAAAAAAAAAGATAGAATTTCAGATTTAAGGAGTATGCTTTGAGAAGAAATAAGTATTTTTAAAAGTGAAGAAGTGAAGTAAGAAAAGAAGATATAATTTCAGTTTTAAGGAGTATGCTTTGAGAAGTAATAAGTATTTTTAAAAGTGAAGAAGTAAAGTAAAAAAAAAAGATAGAATTTCAGTTTAAAATAGTATGCTTTGAGAAGAAATAAGTATTTTTAAAAGTGAAGAAGCGAAGTAAAAAAAAAGATAGAATTTCAGATTTAAGGAGTATGCTTTGAGAAGAAATAAGTATTTTTAAAAGTGAAGAAGTGAAGTAAGAAAAGAAGATATAATTTCAGTTTTAAGGAGTATGCTTTGAGAAGTAATAAGTATTTTTAAAAGTGAAGAAGTAAAGTAAAAAAAAAAGATAGAATTTCAGTTTAAAATAGTATGCTTTGAGAAGAAATAAGTATTTATAAAAGTGAAGAAGTGAAGTAAGAAAAGAAGATAGAATTTCAGTTTTAAGGAGTATGCTTTGAGAAAAAATAAGTATTTTTAAAAGTGAAGAAGCGAAGTAAAAAAAAAGATAGAATTTCAGATTTAAGGAGTATGCTTTGAGAAGAAATAAGTATTTTTAAAAGTGAAGAAGTGAAGTAAGAAAAGAAGATATAATTTCAGTTTTAAGGAGTATGCTTTGAGAAGTAATAAGTATTTTTAAAAGTGAAGAAGTGAAGTAAGCAAAGGTGATAGAATTTCAGTTTTAAGGAGTATGCTTTGAGAAGTAATAAGTATTTTTAAAAGTGAAGAAGTGAAGTAAGAAAAGAAGATAGAATTTCAGTTTTAAGGAGTATGCTTTGAGAAGTAATAAGTATTTTTAAAAGTGAAGAAGTGAAGTAAGCAAAGATGATAGAATTTCAGTTTTAAGGAGTATGCTTTGAGAAGAAATAAGTATTTTTAAAAGTGAAGAAGTGAAGTAAGAAAAGAAGATATAATTTCAGTTTTAAGGAGTATGCTTTGAGAAGTAATAAGTATTTTTAAAAGTGAAGAAGTGAAGTAAGCAAAGATGATAGAATTTCAGTTTTAAGGAGTATGCTTTGAGAAGAAATAAGTATTTATAAAAGTGAAGAAGTGAAGTAAGAAAAGAAGATAGAATTTCAGATTTAAGGAGTATGCTTTGAGAAGAAATAAGTATTTTTAAAAGTGAAGAAGTGAAGTAAGCAAAGGTGATAGAATTTCAGTTTTAAGGAGTATGCTTTGAGAAGTAATAAGTATTTTTAAAAGTGAAGAAGTGAAGTAAGAAAAGAAGATAGAATTTCAGTTTTAAGGAGTATGCTTTGAGAAGTAATAAGTATTTTTAAAAGTGAAGAAGTGAAGTAAGCAAAGATGATAGAATTTCAGTTTTAAGGAGTATGCTTTGAGAAGAAATAAGTATTTTTAAAAGTGAAGAAGCGAAGTAAAAAAAAAGATAGAATTTCAGATTTAAGGAGTATGCTTTGAGAAGTAATAAGTATTTTTAAAAGTGAAGAAGTGAAGTAAGCAAAGATGATAGAATTTCAGTTTTAAGGAGTATGCTTTGAGAAGAAATAAGTATTTATAAAAGTGAAGAAGTGAAGTAAGAAAAGAAGATAGAATTTCAGATTTAAGGAGTATGCTTTGAGAAGAAATAAGTATTTTTAAAAGCAAAGAAGTAAAGCAACAAAAGAAGATAGAATTTCAGTTTTAAGGAGTATGCTATGAGAAGAAATAAGTATTTTTAAAAGTGAAGAAGTAAAGTAAAAAAAGAAGATAGAATTTCAGTTAAAATAAGTATGCTTTGAGAAGTAATAAGTATTTTTAAAAGTGAAGAAGTGAAGTAAGCAAAGATGATAGAATTTCAGTTAAAATAAGTATGATTTGAGAAGTAATAAGTATTTTTAAAAGTGAAGAAGTGAAGTAAGAAAAGAAGATAGAATTTCATTTTTAAGGAGTATGCTTTGAGAAGAAATAAGTATTTTTAAAAGTGAAGAAGTGAAGTAAAAAAAAAGATAGAATTTCAGTTTAAAATAGTATGCTTTGAGAAGAAATAAGTATTTTTAAAAGTGAAGAAGTGAAGTAAGAAAAGAAGATAGAATTTCAGTTTAAAATAGTATGCTTTGAGAAGTATTTTTAAAAGTGAAGAAGTGAAGTAAAAAAAAAGATAGAATTTCAGTTTAAAATAGTATGCTTT
>CAMPDV010002982.1:0-48453 GCA_946699065.1 Loxodes magnus | reverse complement strand
AATAAGTATTAAGAAAAGTGAAGAAGTAAAGTAAGAAAAGAAGATAGAATTTAAGGTTAAAGGAGTATGTTTTGAGAAGTAATAAGTATTTTGAAAAGTGAAGAAATAAAGTAAGAAAAGAAGATAGAATTTCAGTTTTTAAAGAGTATGCTTTGAGAAGTAATAAGTATTTTGAAAAGTGAAGAAGTAAAGTAAGAAAAGAAGATAGAATTTCGGTTTTAAAGAGTATGCTTTGAGAAGTAATAAGTATTTAGAAAAGTGAAGAAGTAAAGTAAGAAAAGAAGATAGAATTTCGGTTTTAAAGAGTATGTTTTGAGAAAGTAATAAGTATTAAGAAAAGTGGAGAAGTAAAGTAAGAAAAGAAGATAGAATTTCGGTTTTAAAGAGTATGTTTTGAGAAGTAATAAGTATTAAGAAAAGTGGAGAAGTAAAGTAAGAAAAGAAAATCGAATTTCAGGTTAAAGGAGTATGCTTTGAGAAGTAATAAGTATTAAGAAAAGTGAAGAAGTAAAGTAAGAAAAGAAGATAGAATTTCAGGTTAAAGGAGTATGCTTTGAGAAGTAATAAGTATTTTGAAAAGTGAAGAAGTAAAGTAAGAAAAGAAGATAGAATTTCAGTTTTTAAGAGAATGCTTTGAGAAGTAATAAGTATTAAGAAAAGTGAAGAAGTAAAGTAAGAAAAGAAGATAGAATTTCAGGTTTAAAGGAGTATGCTTTGAGAAGTAATAAGTATTAAGAAAAGTGAAGAAGTAAAGTAAGAAAAGAAGATAGAATTTCAGGTTTAAGGAGTATGCTTTGAGAAGTAATAAGTATTTAGAAAAGTGAAGAAGTAAAGTAAGTAAAGAAGATAGAATTTCGGTTTTAAAGAGTATGTTTTGAGAAGTAATAAGTATTAAGAAAAGTGGAGAAGTAAAGTAAGAAAAGAAGATATAATTTCAGTTTTAAAGAGTATGTTTTGAGAAGTAATAAGTATTTTGAAAAGTGAAGAAGTAAAGTAAGAAAAGAAGATAGAATTTAAGGTTAAAGGAGTATGCTTTGAGAATTAATAAGTATTAAGAAAAGTGAAGAAGTAAAGTAAGTAAAGAAGATAGAATTTCAGTTTTAAAGAGTATGCTTTGAGAAGTAATAAGTATTAAGAAAAGTGAAGAAGTAAAGTAAGAAAAGAAGATAGAATTTCGGTTTTAAAGAGTATGCTTTGAGAAGTAATAAGTATTTAGAAAAGTGAAGAAGTAAAGTAAGAAAAGAAGATAGAATTTACGGTTAAAGGAGTATGTTTTGAGAAATAATAAGTATTTTGAAAAGTGAAGAAATAAACGTAAGAAAAGAAGATAGAATTTCAGTTTTAAGTAGTATGTTATGAGAAGTAATAAGTATTTTGAAAAGTGACAGAAGTAAAGTAAGAAAGAAGATAGAATTTCGGTTTTAAAGAGTATGCTTTGAGAAGTAATAAGTTTTTCGAAAAGTGAAGAAGTAAAGTAAGAAAAGAAGATAGAATTTCGGTTTTAAAGAGTATGCTTTGAGAAGTAATAAGTATTTCGAAAAGTGAAGAAGTAAAGTAAGAAAAGAAGATAGAATTTCGGTTTTAAAGAGTATGCTTTGAGAAGTAATAAGTATTTTGAAAAGTGAAGAAATAAAGTAAGAAAAGAAGATAGAATTTCAGGTTAAAGGAGTATGCTTTGAGAAGTAATAAGTATTAAGAAAAGTGAAGAAGTAAAGTAAGAAAAGAAGATATAATTTCGGTTTTAAAGAGTATGTTTTGAGAAGTAATAAGTATTTTGAAAAGTGAAGAATTAAAGTAAGAAAAGAAGATAGAATTTCGGTTTTAAAGAGTATGCTTTGAGAAGTAATAAGTATTAAGAAAAGTGGAGAAGTAAAGTAAGAAAAGAAGATATAATTTCGGTTTTAAAGAGTATGCTTTGAGAAGTAATAAGTATTAAGAAAAGTGAAGAAGTAAAGTAAGAAAAGAAGATAGAATTTCGGTTTTAAAGAGTATGCTTTGAGAAGTAATAAAGTATTTAGAAAAGTGAAGAAGTAAAGTAAGAAAAGAAGATAGAATTTCAGTTTTAAGGAGTATGCTTTGAGAAGTAATAAGTATTAAGAAAAGTGAAGAAGTAAAGTAAGAAAAGAAGATAGAATTTCAGTTTTAACGAGTATGTTTTGAGAAGTAATAAGTATTTTGAAAAGTGAAGAAGTAAGTAAGAAAAGAAGCTAGAATTTCAGGTTAAAGGAGTATGCTTTGAGAAGTAATAAGTATTAAGAAAAGTGAAGAAGTAAAGTAAGAAAAGAAAATAGAATTTCAGGTTAAAGGAGTATGCTTTGAGAAGTAATAAGTATTAAGAAAGTGAAGAAGTAAAGTAAGAAAAGAAGATAGAATTTCAGGTTAAAGGAGTATGCTTTGAGAAGTAATAAGTATTTCGAAAAGTGAAGAAGTAAAGTAAGAAAAGAAGATAGAATTTCAGTTTTAAAGAGTATGCTTTGAGAAGTAATAAGTATTTCGAAAAGTGAAGAAGTAAAGTAAGTAAAGAAGATAGAATTTCAGTTTTAAAGAGTATGCTTTGAGAATTAATAAGTATTAAGAAAAGTGAAGAAGTAAAGTAAGTAAAGAAGATAGAATTTCGGTTTTAAAGAGTATGCTTTGAGAAGTAATAAAGTATTTTGAAAAGTGAAGAAGTAAAGTAAGAAAAGAAAATAGAATTTCAGGTTAAAGGAGTATGCTTTGAGAAGTAATAAGTATTTTGAAAAGTGAAGAAACTAAAGTAAGAAAAGAAGATATAATTTCAGTTTTAAAGAGTATGTTTTGAGAAGTAATAAGTATTAAGAAAAGTGAAGAAGTAAAGTAAGAAAAGAAGATAGAATTTAAGGTTAAAGGAGTATGTTTTGAGAAGTAATAAGTATTTTGAAAAGTGAAGAAATAAAGTAAGAAAAGAAGATAGAATTTCAGTTTTAAAGAGTATGCCTTTGAGAAGTAATAAGTATTTAGAAAAGTGAAGAAGTAAAGTAAGAAAAGAAGATAGAATTTCGGTTTTAAAGAGTATGCTTTGAGAAGTAATAAGTATTAAGAAAAGTGAAGAAGTAAAGTAAGAAAAGAAGATAGAATTTCGGTTTTAAAGAGTATGCTTTGAGACGTAATAAGTATTTAGAAAAGTGAAGAAGTAAAGTAAGAAAAGAAGATAGAATTTAAGGTTAAAGGAGTATGTTTTGAGAAATAATAAGTATTTTGAAAAGTGAAGAAATAAAGTAAGAAAAGAAGATAGAATTTCAGTTTTAAGTAGTATGTTTTGAGAAGTACTAAGTATTTTGAAAAGTGAAGAAGTAAAGTAAGAAAAGAAGATAGAATTTCGGTTTTAAAGAGTATGCTTTGAGAAGTCATAAGTTTTTCGAAAAGTGAAGAAGTAAAGTAAGAAAAGAAGATAGAATTTCGGTTTTAAAGAGTATGCTTTGAGAAGTAATAAGTATTTTGAAAAGTGAAGAAGTAAAGTAAGAAAAGAAGATAGAATTTCGGTTTTAAAGAGTATGCTTTGAGAAGTAATAAGTACTTTTGAAAAGTGAAGAAATAAAGTAAGAAAAGAAGATAGAATTTCGGTTTTAAAGAGTATGCTTTGAGACGTAATAAGTATTAAGAAAAGTGAAGAAGTAAAGTAAGAAAAGAAGATATAATTTCGGTTTTAAAGAGTATGTTTTGAGAAGTAATAAGTATTTTGAAAAGTGAAGAATTAAAGTAAGAAAAGAAGATAGAATTTCGGTTTTAAAGAGTATGCTTTGAGAAGTAATAAAGTATTAAGAAAAGTGAAGAAGTAAAGTAAGAAAAGAAGATAGAATTTCAGGTTTAAGGAGTATGTTTTGAGAAGTAATAAGTATTAAGAAAGTGAAGAAGTAAAGTAAGAAAAGACGATAGAATTTCGGTTTTAAAGAGTATGTTTTGAGAAGTAATAAGTATTTTGAAAGTGAAGAAGTAAAGTAAGAAAAGAAGATATAATTTCAGTTATAAAGAGTATGCTTTGAGAAGTAATAAGTATTAAGAAAAGTGAAGAAGTAAAGTAAGAAAAGAAGATAGAATTTCGGTTTTAAAGGAGTATGCTTTGAGAAGTAATAAGTATTTTGAAAAGTGAAGAAGTAAAGTAAGAAAAGAAGATAGAATTTAAGGTTAAAGGGAGTATGCTTTGAGAATTAATAAGTATTAAGAAAAGTGAAGAAGTAAAGTAAGTAAAGAAGATAGAATTTCAGTTTTAAAGAGTATGCTTTGAGACGTAATAAGTATTAAGAAAAGTGAAGAAGTAAAGTAAGAAAAGAAGATATAATTTCAGTTTTAAGGAGTATGCTTTGAGAAGTAATAAGTATTAAGAAAGTGAAGAAGTAAAGTAAGAAAAGAAGATAGAATTTAAGGTTAAAGGAGTATGTTTTGAGAAGTAATAAGTATTTTGAAAAGTGAAGAAATAAAGTAAGAAAAGAAGATAGAATTTCAGTTTTTAAAGAGTATGCTTTGAGAAGTAATAAGTATTTTGAAAAGTGAAGAAGTAAAGTAAGAAAAGAAGATAGAATTTCGGTTTTTAAAGAGTATGCTTTGAGAAGTAATAAGTATTAAGAAAAGTGGAGAAGTAAAGTAAGAAAAGAAGATATAATTTCAGTTTTAAAGAGTATGTTTTGAGAAGTAATAAGTATTTTGAAAAGTGAAGAAGTAAAGTAAGAAAAGAAGATAGAATTTCAGTTTTAAAGAGTATGCTTTGAGAAGTAATAAGTATTAAGAAAAGTGAAGAAGTAAAGTAAGAAAAGAAAATAGAATTTCAGGTTAAAGGAGTATGCTTTGAGAAGTAATAAGTATTAAGAAAAGTGAAGAAGTAACGTAAGAAAAGAACGATATAATTTCAGTTTTAAGTAGTATGCTTTGAGAAGTAATAAGTATTAAGAAACGTGAAGAAGTAAAGTAAGAAAAGAAGATAGAATTTCGGTTTTAAAGAGTATGCTTAGAGAAGTAATAAGTATTTTGAAAAGTGAAGAAGTAAAGTAAGAAAAGAAGATAGAATTTCGGTTTTAAAGAGTATGCTTTGAGAAGTAATAAGTATTAAGAAAAGTGAAGAAGTAAAGTAAGAAAAGAAGATAGAATTTCAGGTTTAAGGAGTATGCTTTGAGAAGTAATAAGTATTTAGAAAAGTGAAGAAGTAAGTAAGAAAAGAAGATAGAATTTCGGTTTTAAAGAGTATGCTTTGAGAAGTAATAAGTATTTTGAAAAGTGAAGAAATAAAGTAAGAAAAGAACGATAGAATTTCAGGTTAAAGGAGTATGCTTTGAGAAGTAATAAGTATTTTGAAAAGTGAAGAAGTAAAGTAAGAAAAGAAAATAGAATTTCAGGTTAAAGGAGTATGCTTTGAGAAGTAATAAGTATTAAGAAAAGTGAAGAAGTAAAGTAAGAAAGAAGATAGAATTTCAGTTTTAAAGAGTATGCTTTGAGAAGTAATAAGTATTAAGAAAAGTGAAGAAGTAAAGTAAGAAAAGAAGATAGAATTTAAGGTTAAGGAGTATGTTTTGAGAAGTAATAAGTATTTTGAAAAGTGAAGAAATAAAGTAAGAAAGAAGATAGAATTTCAGTTTTAAAGAGTATGCTTTGAGAAGTAATAAGTATTTAGAAAAGTGAAGAAGTAAAGTAAGAAAAGAAGATAGAATTTCGGTTTTAAAGAGTATGCTTTGAGAAGTAATAAGTATTAAGAAAAGTGAAGAAGTAAAGTAAGAAAAGAAGATAGAATTTCGGTTTTAAAGAGTATGCTTTGAGAAGTAATAAGTATTTAGAAAAGTGAAGAAGTAAAGTAAGAAAAGAAGATAGAATTTAAGGTTAAGGAGTATGTTTTGAGAAATAATAAGTATTTTGAAAAGTGAAGAAATAAAGTAAGAAAGAAGATAGAATTTCAGTTTTAAGTAGTATGTTTTGAGAAGTAATAAGTATTTTGAAAAGTGAAGAAGTAAAGTAAGAAAAGAAGATAGAATTTCGGTTTTAAAGAGTATGCTTTGAGAAGTAATAAGTATTTAGAAAAGTGAAGAAGTAAAGTAAGAAAAGAAGATAGAATTTCGGTTTTAAAGAGTATGCTTTGAGAAGTAATAAGTATTAAGAAAAGTGAAGAAGTAAAGTAAGAAAAGAAGATAGAATTTCAGGTTTAAGGAGTATGCTTTGAGAAGTAATAAGTATTAAGAAAAGTGAAGAAGTAAAGTAAGAAAAGAAGATAGAATTTCAGGTTAAAGGAGTATGCTTTGAGAAGTAATAAGTATTAAGAAAAGTGAAGAAGTAAAGTAAGAAAAGAAGATATAATTTCGGTTTTAAAGAGTATGTTTTGAGAAGTAATAAGTATTTTGAAACGTGAAGAATAAAGTAAGTAAAGAAGATAGAATTTCGGTTTTAAAGAGTATGTTTTGAGAAGTAATAAGTATTAAGAAAAGTGGAGAAGTAAAGTAAGAAAAGAAGATATAATTTCGGTTTTAAAGAGTATGCTTTGAGAAGTAATAAGTATTAAGAAAAGTGAAGAAGTAAAGTAAGAAAAAGAAGATAGAATTTCGGTTTTAAAGAGTATGCTTTGAGAAGTAATAAGTATTTAGAAAAGTGAAGAAGTAAAGTAAGAAAAGAAGATAGAATTTCAGTTTTAAGGAGTATGCTTTGAGAAGTAATAAGTATTAAGAAAAGTGAAGAAGTAAAGTAAGAAAAGAAGATAGAATTTCAGTTTTAAAGAGTATGTTTTGAGAAGTAATAAGTATTTTGAAAGTGAAGAAGTAAAGTAAGAAAAGAAGATAGAATTTCAGGTTAAAGGAGTATGCTTTGAGAAGTAATAAGTATTAAGAAAAGTGAAGAAGTAAAGTAAGAAAAGAAAATAGAATTTCAGGTTAAAGGAGTATGCTTTGAGAAGTAATAAGTATTAAGAAAAGTGAAGAAGTAAAGTAAGAAAAGAAGATAGAATTTCAGGTTAAAGGAGTATGCTTTGAGAAGTAATAAGTATTTCGAAAAGTGAAGAAGTAAAGTAAGAAAAGAAGATAGAATTTCAGGTTAAAGGAGTATGCTTTGAGAAGTAATAAGTATTTCGAAAAGTGAAGAAGTAAAGTAAGTAAAGAAGATAGAATTTCAGGTTAAAGGAGTATGCTTTGAGAAGTAATAAGTATTTTGAAAAGTGAAGAAGTAAAGTAAGAAAAGAAGATAGAATTTCGGTTTTAAAGAGTATGCTTTGAGAAGTAATAAGTATTTTGAAAAGTGAAGAAGTAAAGTAAGAAAAGAAATAGAATTTCAGGTTAAAGGAGTATGCTTTGAGAAGTAATAAGTATTTTGAAAAGTGAAGAAATAAAGTAAGAAAAGAAGATATAATTTCAGTTTTAAAGAGTATGTTTTGAGAAGTAATAAGTATTAAGAAAAGTGAAGAAGTAAAGTAAGAAAAGAAGATAGAATTTAAGGTTAAAGGAGTATGTTTTGAGAAGTAATAAGTATTTTGAAAAGTGAAGAAAATAAAGTAAGAAAAGAAGATAGAATTTCAGTTTTAAAGAGTATGCTTTGAGAAGTAATAAGTATTTAGAAAAGTGAAGAAGTAAAGTAAGAAAAGAAGATAGAATTTCGGTTTAAAGAGTATGCTTTGAGAAGTAATAAGTATTAAGAAAAGTGAAGAAGTAAAGTAAGAAAAGAAGATAGAATTTCGGTTTTAAAGAGTATGCTTTGAGAAGTAATAAGTATTTAGAAAAGTGAAGAAGTAAAGTAAGAAAAGAAGATAGAATTTAAGGTTAAAGGAGTATGTTTTGAGAAATAATAAGTATTTTGAAAAGTGAAGAAATAAAGTAAGAAAAGAAGATAGAATTTCAGTTTTAAGTAGTATGTTTTGAGAAGTAATAAGTATTTTGAAAAGTGAAGAAGTAAAGTAAGAAAAGAAGATAGAATTTCGGTTTTAAAGAGTATGTTTTGAGAAGTAATAAGTATTTAGAAAAGTGAAGAAGTAAAGTAAGAAAAGAAGATAGAATTTGGTTTTAAAGAGTATGCTTTGAGAAGTAATAAGTATTAAGAAAAGTGAAGAAGTAAAGTAAGAAAAGAAGATAGAATTTCAGGTTTAAGGAGTATGCTTTGAGAAGTAATAAGTATTTAGAAAAGTGAAGAAGTAAAGTAAGAAAAGAAGATAGAATTTAAGGTTAAAGGAGTATGTTTTGAGAAATAATAAGTATTAAGAAAGTGAAGAAGTAAAGTAAGAAAAGAAGATAGAATTTCAGGTTTAAGGAGTATGCTTTGAGAAGTAATAAGTATTTTGAAAGTGAAGAAGTAAAGTAAGAAAAGAAGATAGAATTTCGGTTTTAAAGAGTATGTTTTGAGAAGTAATAAGTATTTAGAAAAGTGGAGAAGTAAAGTAAGAAAAGAAGATAGAATTTCGGTTTTAAAGAGTATGTTTTGAGAAGTAATAAGTATTAAGAAAAGTGAAGAAGTAAAGTAAGAAAAGAAGATAGAATTTCGGTTTTAAAGAGTATGCTTTGAGAAGTAATAAGTATTTAGAAAAGTGAAGAAGTAAAGTAAGAAAAGAAGATAGAATTTAAGGTTAAAGGAGTATGTTTGAGAAATAATAAGTATTTTGAAAAGTGAAGAAATAAAGTAAGAAAAGAAGATAGAATTTCAGTTTTAAGTAGTATGTTTTGAGAAGTAATAAGTATTTTGAAAAGTGAAGAAGTAAAGTAAGAAAAGAAGATAGAATTTCGGTTTTAAAGAGTATGCTTTGAGAAGTAATAAGTTTTTCGAAAAGTGAAGAAGTAAAGTAAGAAAAGAAGATAGAATTTCGGTTTTAAAAGAGTATGCTTTGAGAAGTAATAAGTATTTTGAAAAGTGAAGAAGTAAAGTAAGAAAAGAAGATAGAATTTCGGTTTTAAAGAGTATGCTTTGAGAAGTAATAAGTATTTTGAAAAGTGAAGAAATAAAGTAAGAAAAGAAGATAGAATTTCAGGTTAAAGGAGTATGTTTTGAGAAGTAATAAGTATTAAGAAAAGTGAAGAAGTAAAGTAAGAAAAGAAGATATAATTTCGGTTTTAAAGAGTATGTTTTGAGAAGTAATAAGTATTTTGAAAAGTGAAGAATTAAAGTAAGAAAAGAAGATAGAATTTCGGTTTTAAAGAGTATGTTTTGAGAGTAATAAGTATTAAGAAAAGTGGAGAAGTAAAGTAAGAAAAGAAGATATAATTTCGGTTTTAAAGAGTATGCTTTGAGAAGTAATAAGTATTAAGAAAAGTGAAGAAGTAAAGTAAGAAAAGAAGATAGAATTTCGGTTTTAAAGAGTATGCTTTGAGAAGTAATAAGTATTTAGAAAAGTGAAGAAGTAAAGTAAGAAAAGAAGATAGAATTTCAGTTTTAAGGAGTATGCTTTGAGAAGTAATAAGTATTAAGAAAAGTGAAGAAGTAAAGTAAGAAAAGAAAATAGAATTTCAGGTTAAAGGAGTATGCTTTGAGAAGTAATAAGTATTAAGAAAAGTGAAGAAGTAAAGTAAGAAAGAAGATAGAATTTCGGTTTTAAAGAGTATGTTTTGAGAAGTAATAAGTATTTTGAAAAGTGAAGAAATAAAGTAAGAAAAGAAGATATAATTTCAGTTTTAAAAGAGTATGTTTTGAGAAGTAATAAGTTTTACGAAAAGTGAAGAAGTAAAGTAAGAAAAGAAGATAGAATTTCAGTTTTAAAGAGTATGTTTTGAGAAGTAATAAGTTTTAAGAAAAGTGAAGAAGTAAAGTAAGAAAAGAAGATAGAATTTCGGTTTTAAAGAGAATGCTTTGAGAAGTAATAAGTATTAAGAAAAGTGAAGAAATAAAGTAAGAAAAGAAGATATAATTTCAGTTTTAAAGAGTATGTTTTGAGAAGTAATAAGTATTAAGAAAAGTGAAGAAGTAAAGTAAGAAAAGAAGATAGAATTTCGGTTTTAAAGAGTATGTTTTGAGAAGTAATAAGTATTTTGAAAAGTGAAGAAGTAAAGTAAGAAAAGAAGATATAATTTCAGTTTTAAAGAGTATGCTTTGAGAAGTAATAAGTATTAAGAAAAGTGAAGAAGTAAAGTAAGAAAGAAGATAGAATTTCGGTTTTAAAGGAGTATGCTTTGAGAAGTAATAAGTATTAAGAAAAGTGAAGAAGTAAAGTAAGAAAAGAAGATAGAATTTCAGGTTTAAGGAGTATGCTTTGAGAAGTAATAAGTATTAAGAAAAGTGAAGAAGTAAAGTAAGAAAAGAAGATAGAATTTCAGGTTTAAGGAGTATGCTTTGAGAAGTAATAAGTATTTAGAAAAGTGAGAAGTAAAGTAAGAAAAGAAGATAGAATTTCGGTTTTAAAGAGTATGTTTTGAGAAGTAATAAGTATTAAGAAAAGTGGAGAAGTAAAGTAAGAAAAGAAGATAGAATTTCGGTTTTAAAGAGTATGTTTTGAGAAGTAATAAGTATTAAGAAAAGTGGAGAAGTAAAGTAAGAAAAGAAGATATAATTTCGGTTTTAAAGAGTATGTTTTGAGAAGTAATAAGTATTTTGAAAAGTGAAGAAGTAAAGTAAGAAAAGAAAATAGAATTTCAGGTTAAAGGAGTATGCTTTGAGAAGTAATAAGTATTAAGAAAAGTGAAGAAGTAAAGTAAGAAAAGAAGATAGAATTTCAGGTTAAAGGAGTCTGCTTTGAGAAGTAATAAGTATTAAGAAAAGTGAAGAAGTAAAGTAAGAAAAGAAGATAGAATTTCGGTTTTAAAGAGTATGCTTTGAGAAGTAATAAGTATTTTGAAAAGTGAAGAAGTAAAGTAAGAAAAGAAAATAGAATTTCAGGTTAAAGGAGTATGCTTTGAGAAGTAATAAGTATTAAGAAAAGTGAAGAAGTAAAGTAAGAAAAGAAAATAGAATTTCAGGTTAAAGGAGTATGCTTTGAGAAGTAATAAGTATTAAGAAAAGTGAAGAAGTAAAGTAAGAAAAGAAGATAGAATTTCGGTTTTAAAGAGTATGCTTTGAGAAGTAATAAGTATTAAGAAAAGTGAAGAAGTAAAGTAAGAAAAGAAGATAGAATTTCAGGTTAAAGGCGTATGCTTTGAGAAGTAATAAGTATTAAGAAAAGTGAAGAAGTAAAGTAAGAAAAGAAGATAGAATTTCAGTTTTAAGTAGTATGTTTTGAGAAGTAATAAGTATTAAGAAAAGTGAAGAAGTAAAGTAAGAAAAGAAGATAGAATTTCAGTTTTAAAGAGTATGTTTTGAGAAGTAATAAAGTATTTTGAAAAGTGAAGAAGTAAAGTAAGAAAAGAAGATAGAATTTCAGGTTAAAGGAGTATGCTTTGAGAAGTAATAAGTATTAAGAAAAGTGAAGAAGTAAAGTAAGAAAAGAAATAGAATTTCAGGTTAAAGGAGTATGCTTTGAGAAGTAATAAGTATTTCGAAAAGTGACGAAGTAAAGTAAGAAAAGAAGATAGAATTTCGGTTTTAAAGAGTATGCTTTGAGAAGTAATAAGTATTTTGAAAAGTGAAGAAATAAAGTAAGAAAAGAAGATAGAATTTCAGTTTTAAAGAGTATGTTTTGAGAAGTAATAAGTATTTCGAAAAGTGAAGAAGTAAAGTAAGAAAAGAAGATAGAATTTCAGTTTTAAAGAGTATGTTTTGAGAAGTAATAAGTATTTCGAAAAGTGAAGAGTAAAGTAAGAAAAGAGATAGAATTTCAGGTTAAAGGAGTATGCTTTGAGAAGTAATAAGTATTAAGAAAAGTGAAGAAGTAAGTAAGAAAAGAAAATAGAATTTCAGGTTTAAGGAGTATGCTTTGAGAAGTAATAAGTATTTCGAAAAGTGAAGAAGTAAAGTAAGAAAAGAAGATAGAATTTCGGTTTTAAAGAGTATTTTTTGAGAAGTAATAAGTATTTCGAAAAGTGGAGAAGTAAAGTAAGAAAAGAAGATATAATTTCAGTTTTAAAGAGTATGTTTTGAGAAGTAATAAGTATTTTGAAAAGTGAAGAAGTAAAGTAAGAAAAGAAGATAGAATTTCAGTTTTAAAGAGTATGCTTTGAGAAGTAATAAGTATTAAGAAAAGTGAAGAAGTAAAAGTAAGAAAAGAAAATAGAATTTCAGGTTAAAGGAGTATGCTTTGAGAAGTAATAAGTATTAAGAAAAGTGAAGAAGTAAAGTAAGAAAAGAAGATATAATTTCAGTTTTAAAGAGTATGCTTTGAGAAGTAATAAGTATTAAGAAAAGTGAAGAAGTAAAGTAAGAAAAGAAAATAGAATTTCAGGTTAAGGAGTATGCTTTGAGAAGTAATAAGTATTAAGAAAAGTGAAGAAGTAAAGTAAGAAAAGAAGATAGAATTTCAGTTTTAAAGAGTATGTTTTGAGAAGTAATAAGTTTTAAGAAAAGTGAAGAAGTAAAGTAAGTAAAGAAGATATAATTTCAGTTTTAAAGAGTATGCTTTGAGAAGTAATAAGTATTAAGAAAAGTGAAGAAGTAAAGTAAGAAAAGAAAATAGAATTTCAGGTTAAGGAGTATGCTTTGAGAAGTAATAAGTATTAAGAAAAGTGAAGAAGTAAAGTAAGAAAAGAAGATATAATTTCAGTTTTAAGTAGTATGCTTTGAGAAGTAATAAGTATTAAGAAAAGTGAAGAAGTAAAGTAAGAAAAGAAGATAGAATTTCGGTTTTAAAGAGTATGCTTAGAGAAGTAATAAGTATTTTGAAAAGTGAAGAAGTAAAGTAAGAAAAGAAGATAGAATTTGAGTTTTAAGGAGTATGCTTTGAGAAGTAATAAGTATTAAGAAAAGTGAAGAAGTAAAGTAAGAAAAGAAGATAGAATTTCAGTTTTAAAGAGTATGCTTTGAGAAGTAATAAGTATTAAGAAAAGTGAAGAAGTAAAGTAAGAAAAGAAGATAGAATTTAAGGTTAAAGGAGTATGCTTAGAGGAAGTAATAAGTATTTTGAAAAGTGAAGAAGTAAAGTAAGAAAGAAGATAGAATTTGAGTTTTAAAGAGTATGCTTTGAGAAGTAATAAGTATTTTGAAAAGTGAAGAAGTAAAGTAAGAAAAGAAAATAGAATTTCAGGTTAAAGGAGTATGCTTTGAGAAGTAATAAGTATTAAGAAAAGTGAAGAAGTAAAGTAAGAAAAGAAAATAGAATTTCAGGTTAAAGGAGTATGCTTTGAGAAGTAATAAGTATTAAGAAAAGTGAAGAAGTAAAGTAAGAAAAGAAGATAGAATTTCGGTTTTAAAGAGTATGCTTTGAGAAGTAATAAGTATTAAGAAAAGTGAAGAAGTAAAGTAAGAAAGAAGATAGAATTTCAGGTTAAAGGAGTATGCTTTGAGAAGTAATAAGTATTAAGAAAAGTGAAGAAGTAAAGTAAGAAAAGAAGCTAGAATTTCAGTTTTAAAGAGTATGCTTTGAGAAGTAATAAGTATTTCGAAAAGTGAAGAAGTAAAGTAAGAAAAGAAGATAGAATTTCGGTTTTAAAGAGTATGCTTTGAGAAGTAATAAGTATTTTGAAAAGTGAAGAAGTAAAGTAAGAAGAGAAGATAGAATTTCAGTTTTAAAGAGTATGTTTTGAGAAGTAATAAGTTTTAAGAAAAGTGAAGAAATAAAGTAAGAAAAGAAGATATAATTTCAGTTTTAAAGAGTATGCTTTGAGAAGTAATAAGTTTTAAGAAAAGTGAAGAAATAAAGTAAGAAAAGAAGATATAATTTCAGTTTTAAAGAGTATGTTTTGAGAAGTAATAAGTTTTAAGAAAAGTGAAGAAGTAAAGTAAGAAAAGAAGATATAATTTCAGTTTTAAAGAGTATGTTTTGAGAAGTAATAAGTATTTTGAAAAGTGAAGAAGTAACGTAAGAAAAGAAGAAGAATTTAAGGTTAAAGGAGTATGTTTTGAGAAGTAATAAGTATTTTGAAAAGTGAAGAAGTAAAGTAAGAAAAGAAGATATAATTTCAGTTTTAAGTAGTATGCTTTGAGAAGTAATAAGTATTAAGAAAAGTGAAGAAGTAAAGTAAGAAAAGAAATAGAATTTCAGGTTAAAGGAGTATGCTTTGAGAAGTAATAAGTATTAAGAAAAGTGAAGAAGTAAAGTAAGTAAAGAAAATAGAATTTCAGGTTTAAGGAGTATGCTTTGAGAAGTAATAAGTATTTCGAAAAGTGAAGAAGTAAAGTAAGAAAAGAAGATAGAATTTCGGTTTTAAAGAGTATGTTTTGAGAAGTAATAAGTATTAAGAAAAGTGGAGAAGTAAAGTAAGAAAAGAAGATAGAATTTCGGTTTTAAAGAGTATGCTTTGAGAAGTAATAAGTATTTTGAAAAGTGAATAAGTAAAGTAAGAAAAGAAAATAGAATTTCAGGTTAAAGGAGTATGCTTTGAGAAGTAATAAGTATTAAGAAAAGTGAAGAAGTAAAGTAAGAAAAGAAGATAGAATTTCGGTTTTAAAGAGTATGTTTTGAGAAGTAATAAGTATTTCGAAAAGTGAAGAAGTAAAGTAAGAAAAGAAGATAGAATTTCGGTTTTAAAGAGTATGCTTTGAGAAGTAATAAGTATTTTGAAAAGTGAAGAAGTAAAGTAAGAAAAGAAGATAGAATTTGAGTTTTAAAGAGTATGCTTTGAGAAGTAATAAGTATTTTGAAAAGTGAAGAAGTAAAGTAAGAAAAGAAAATAGAATTTCAGGTTAAAGGAGTATGCTTTGAGAAGTAATAAGTATTAAGAAAAGTGAAGAAATAAAGTAAGAAAAGAAAATAGAATTTCAGGTTAAAGGAGTATGCTTTGAGAAGTAATAAGTATAAGAAAAGTGAAGAAGTAAAGTAAGAAAAGAAGATAGAATTTCGGTTTTAAAGAGTATGCTTTGAGAAGTAATAAGTATTTTGAAAAGTGAAGAAGTAAAGTAAGAAAAGAAAATAGAATTTCAGGTTAAAGGAGTATGCTTTGAGAAGTAATAAGTATTTTGAAAAGTGAAGAAGTAAAGTAAGAAAAGAAAATAGAATTTCAGGTTAAAGGAGTATGCTTTGAGAAGTAATAAGTATTACAGAAAGTGAAGAAGTAAAGTAAGAAAAGAAGATAGAATTTCGGTTTTAAAGAGTATGCTTTGAGAAGTAATAAGTATTAAGAAAAGTGAAGAAGTAAAGTAAGAAAAGAAGATAGAATTTCAGGTTAAAGGAGTATGCTTTGAGAAGTAATAAGTATTAAGAAAAGTGAAGAAGTAAAGTAAGAAAAGAAGATAGAATTTCAGTTTTAAAGAGTATGCTTTGAGAAGTAATAAGTATTTCGAAAAGTGAAGAAGTAAAGTAAGAAAAGAAGATAGAATTTCAGTTTTAAAGAGTATGCTTAGAGAAGTAATAAGTATTTTGAAAAGTGAAGAAGTAAAGTAAGAAAAGAAGATAGAATTTGAGTTTTAAAGAGTATGCTTTGAGAAGTAATAAGTATTTTGAAAAGTGAAGAAGTAAAGTAAGAAAAGAAAATAGAATTTCAGGTTAAAGGAGTATGCTTTGAGAAGTAATAAGTATTTTGAAAAGTGAAGAAGTAAAGTAAGAAAAGAAAATAGAATTTCAGGTTAAGGAGTATGCTTTGAGAAGTAATAAGTATTAAGAAAAAGTGAAGAAGTAAAGTAAGAAAAGAAGATATAATTTCAGTTTTAAGTAGTATGCTTTGAGAAGTAATAAGTATTAAGAAAAGTGAAGAAGTAAAGTAAGAAAAGAAGATAGAATTTCAGTTTTAAAGAGTATGCTTTGAGAAGTAATAAGTATTTCGAAAAGTGAAGAAGTAAAGTAAGAAAAGAAGATAGAATTTCAGGTTAAGGAGTATGCTTTGAGAAGTAATAAGTATTAAGAAAAGTGAAGAAGTAAAGTAAGAAAAGAAGATAGAATTTCAGTTTTAAGTAGTATGTTTGAGAAGTAATAAGTATTTTGAAAAGTGAAGAAGTAAAGTAAGAAAAGAAGATATAATTTCAGTTTTAAGTAGTATGTTTTGAGAAGTAATAAGTATTTTGAAAAGTGAAGAAGTAAAGTAAGAAAAGAAGATAGAATTTCGTTTTTAAAGAGTATGTTTTGAGAAGTAATAAGTATTTTGAAAAAGTGAAGAAGTAAAGTAAGAAAAGAAGATATAATTTCAGTTTTAAAGAGTATGTTTTGAGAAGTAATAAGTATTTAGAAAAGTGAAGAAATAAAGTAAGAAAAGAAGATATAATTACTTTATTTCTTCACTTTTCTAAATACTTATTACTTCTCAAAACATACTCTTTAAAACTGAAATTATATCTTCTTTTCTTACTTTACTTCTTCACTTTTCAAAATACTTATTACTTCTCAAAACATACTCTTTAAAAACGAAATTCTATCTTCTTTTCTTACTTTACTTCTTCACTTTTCAAAATACTTATTACTTCTCAAAACATACTACTTAAAACTGAAATTATATCTTCTTTTCTTACTTTACTTCTTCACTTTTCAAAATACTTATTACTTCTCAAAACATACTACTTAAAACTGAAATTCTATCTTCTTTTCTTACTTTACTTCTTCACTTTTCTTAATACTTATTACTTCTCAAAGCATACTCCTTTAACCTGAAATTCTATCTTCTTTTCTTACTTTACTTCTTCACTTTTCGAAATAGCGTTATTACTTCTCAAAGCATACTCTTTAAAACTGAAATTCTATCTTCTTTTCTTACTTTACTTCTTCACTTTTCTTAATACTTATTACTTCTCAAAGCATACTACTTAAAACTGAAATTATATCTTCTTTTCTTACTTTACTTCTTCACTTTTCTTAATACTTATTACTTCTCAAAGCATACTCCTTTAACCTGAAATTCTATTTTCTTTTCTTACTTTACTTCTTCACCTTTTTCAAAATACTTATTACTTCTCAAAGCATACTCCTTTAACCTGAAAATTCTATTTTCTTTTCTTACTTTACTTCTTCACTTTTCAAAATACTTATTACTTCTCAAAGCATACTCTTTAAAACTCAAATTCTATCTTCTTTTCTTACTTTACTTCTTCACTTTTCAAAATACTTATTACTTCTCTAAGCATACTCTTTAAAACTGAAATTCTATCTTCTTTTCTTACTTTACTTCTTCACTTTTCGAAATACTTATTACTTCTCAAAGCATACTCTTTAAAACTGAAATTCTATCTTCTTTTCTTACTTTACTTCTTCACTTTTCTTAATACTTATTACTTCTCAAAGCATACTCCTTTAACCTGAAATTCTATCTTCTTTTCTTACTTTACTTCTTCACTTTTCTTAATACTTATTACTTCTCAAAGCATACTCTTTAAAACCGAAATTCTATCTTCTTTTCTTACTTTACTTCTTCACTTTTCTTAATACTTATTACTTCTCAAAGCATACTCCTTTAACCTGAAATTCTATTTTCTTTTCTTACTTTACTTCTTCACTTTTCAAAATACTTATTACTTCTCAAAGCATACTCCTTTAACCTGAAATTCTATTTTCTTTTCTTACTTTACTTCTTCACTTTTCAAAATACTTATTACTTCTCAAAGCATACTCTTTAAAACCGAAATTCTATCTTCTTTTCTTACTTTACTTCTTCACTTTTCTTAATACTTATTACTTCTCAAAGCATACTCCTTTAACCTGAAATTCTATTTTCTTTTCTTACTTTATTTCTTCACTTTTCTTAATACTTATTACTTCTCAAAGCATACTCCTTTAACCTGAAATTCTATTTTCTTTTCTTACTTTACTTCTTCACTTTTCAAAATACTTATTACTTCTCAAAGCATACTCTTTAAAACTCAAATTCTATCTTCTTTTCTTACTTTACTTCTTCACTTTTCAAAATACTTATTACTTCTCAAAGCATACTCTTTAAAACCGAAATTCTATCTTCTTTTCTTACTTTACTTCTTCACTTTTCGAAATACTTATTACTTCTCAAAACATACTCTTTTAAACCGAAATTCTATCTTCTTTTCTTACTTTACTTCTTCACTTTTCTTAATACTTATTACTTCTCAAAGCATACTCCTTTAACCTGAAATTCTATTTTCTTTTCTTACTTTACTTATTCACTTTTCAAAATACTTATTACTTCTCAAAGCATACTCTTTAAAACCGAAATTCTATCTTCTTTTCTTACTTTACTTCTCCACTTTTCTTAATACTTATTACTTCTCAAAACATACTCTTTAAAACCGAAATTCTATCTTCTTTTCTTACTTTACTTCTTCACTTTTCGAAATACTTATTACTTCTCAAAGCATACTCCTTAAACCTGAAATTCTATTTTCTTTACTTACTTTACTTCTTCACTTTTCTTAATACTTATTACTTCTCAAAGCATACTCCTTTAACCTGAAATTCTATTTTCTTTTCTTACTTTACTTCTTCACTTTTCTTAATACTTATTACTTCTCAAAGCATACTACTTAAAACTGAAATTATATCTTCTTTTCTTACTTTACTTCTTCACTTTTCAAAATACTTATTACTTCTCAAAACATACTCCTTTAACCTTAAATTCTATCTTCTTTTCTTACTTTACTTCTTCACTTTCAAAATACTTATTACTTCTCAAAACATACTCTTTAAAACTGAAATTATATCTTCTTTTCTTACTTTACTTCTTCACTTTTCTTAAAACTTATTACTTCTCAAAACATACTCTTTAAAACTGAAATTATATCTTCTTTTCTTACTTTATTTCTTCACTTTTCTTAAAACTTATTACTTCTCAAAGCATACTCTTTAAAACTGAAATTATATCTTCTTTTCTTACTTTATTTCTTCACTTTTCTTAAAACTTATTACTTCTCAAAACATACTCTTTAAACTGAAATTCTATCTTCTCTTCTTACTTTACTTCTTCACTTTTCAAAATACTTATTACTTCTCAAAGCATACTCTTTAAAACCGAAATTCTATCTTCTTTTCTTACTTTACTTCTTCACTTTTCGAAATACTTATTACTTCTCAAAGCATACTCTTTAAAACTGAAATTCTATCTTCTTTTCTTACTTTACTTCTTCACTTTTCTTAATACTTATTACTTCTCAAAGCATACTCCTTTAACCTGAAATTCTATCTTCTTTTCTTACTTTACTTCTTCACTTTTCTTAATACTTATTACTTCTCAAAGCATACTCTTTAAAACCGAAATTCTATCTTCTTTTCTTACTTTACTTCTTCACTTTTCTTAATACTTATTACTTCTCAAAGCATACTCCTTTAACCTGAAATTCTATTTTCTTTTCTTACTTTACTTCTTCACTTTTCTTAATACTTATTACTTCTCAAAGCATACTCCTTTAACCTGAAATTCTATTTTCTTTTCTTACTTTACTTCTTCACTTTTCAAAATACTTATTACTTCTCAAAGCATACTCTTTAAAACTCAAATTCTATCTTCTTTTCTTACTTTACTTCTTCACTTTTCAAAATACTTATTACTTCTCTAAGCATACTCCTTTAACCTTAAATTCTATCTTCTTTTCTTACTTTACTTCTTCACTTTTCTTAATACTTATTACTTCTCAAAGCATACTCTTTAAAACTGAAATTCTATCTTCTTTTCTTACTTTACTTCTTCACTTTTCTTAATACTTATTACTTCTCAAAGCATACTCCTTAAAACTCAAATTCTATCTTCTTTTCTTACTTTACTTCTTCACTTTTCAAAATACTTATTACTTCTCTAAGCATACTCTTTAAAACCGAAATTCTATCTTCTTTTCTTACTTTACTTCTTCACTTTTCTTAATACTTATTACTTCTCAAAGCATACTACTTAAAACTGAAATTATATCTTCTTTTCTTACTTTACTTCTTCACTTTTCTTAATACTTATTACTTCTCAAAGCATACTCCTTTAACCTGAAATTCTATTTTCTTTTCTTACTTTACTTCTTCACTTTTCTTAATACTTATTACTTCTCAAAGCATACTCTTTAAAACTGAAATTATATCTTCTTTACTTACTTTACTTCTTCACTTTTCTTAAAACTTATTACTTCTCAAAACATACTCTTTAAAACTGAAATTCTATCTTCTTTTTCTTACTTTACTTTCTTCACTTTTCTTAATACTTATTACTTCTCAAAGCATACTCCTTTAACCTGAAATTCTATTTTCCTTTTCTTACTTTACTTCTTCACTTTTCTTAATACTTATTACTTCTCAAAGCATACTCTTTAAAACTGAAATTATATCTTCTTTTCTTACTTTACTTCTTCACTTTTCTTAATACTTATTACTTCTCAAAGCATACTCCTTTAACCTGAAATTCTATTTTCTTTTCTTACTTTACTTCTTCACTTTTCTTAATACTTATTACTTCTCAAAGCATACTCTTTAAAACTGAAATTCTATCTTCTTTTCTTACTTTACTTCTTCACTTTTCAAAATACTTATTACTTCTCAAAACATACTCTTTAAAAACTGAAATTATATCTTCTTTTCTTACTTTACTTCTCCACTTTTCGAAATACTTATTACTTCTCAAAAAATACTCTTTAAAACCGAAATTCTATCTTCTTTTCTTACTTTACTTCTTCACTTTTCGAAATACTTATTACTTCTCAAAGCATACTCCTTAAACCTGAAATTCTATTTTCTTTTCTTACTTTACTTCTTCACTTTTCTTAATACTTATTACTTCTCAAAGCATACTCCTTTAACCCTGAAATTCTATCTTCTTTTCTTACTTTACTCTTCACTTTTCGAAATACTTATTACTTCTCAAAACATACTCTTTAAAACTGAAATTCTATCTTCTTTTCTTACTTTACTTCTTCACTTTTCGAAATACTTATTACTTCTCAAAACATACTCTTTAAAACTGAAATTCTATCTTCTTTTCTTACTTTTATTTCTTCACTTTTCAAAATACTTATTACTTCTCAAAGCATACTCTTTAAAACCGAAATTCTATCTTCTTTTCTTACTTTACTTCTTCACTTTTCAAAATACTTATTACTTCTCAAAGCATACTCCTTAAACCTGAAATTCTATCTTCTTTTCTTACTTTACTTCTTCACTTTTCAAAATACTTATTACTTCTCAAAGCATACTCCTTAAAACTGAAATTCTATCTTCTTTTCTTACTTTACTTCTTCACTTTTCTTAATACTTATTACTTCTCAAAGCATACTCTTTAAAACCGAAATTATATCTTCTTTTCTTACTTTACTTCTTCACTTTTCTAAATACTTATTACTTCTCAAAACATACTCCTTTAACCTGAAATTCTATCTTCTTTTCTTACTTTACTTCTTCACTTTTCTTAATACTTATTACTTCTCAAAGCATACTCCTTTAACCTGAAATTCTATCTTCTTTTCTTACTTTACTTCTTCACTTTTCTTAATACTTATTACTTCTCAAAGCATACTCTTTAAAACCGAAATTCTATCTTCTTTTCTTACTTTAATTCTTCACTTTTCGAAATACTCATTACTTCTCAAAGCATACTCCTTTAAAACCGAAATTCTATTTTCTTTTCTTACTTTACTTCTTCACTTTTCAAAATACTTATTACTTCTCAAAGCATACTCCTTAAACCTGAAATTCTATTTTCTTTTCTTACTTTACTTCTTCACTTTTCAAAATACTTATTACTTCTCAAAGCATACTCTTTAAAACTGAAATTATATCTTCTTTTCTTACTTTAATTCTTCACTTTTCTTAATACTTATTACTTCTCAAAGCATACTCTTTAAAACTGAAATTATATCTTCTTTTCTTACTTTACTTCTTCACTTTTCAAAATACTTATTACTTCTCAAAGCATACTCCTTTAACCTGAAATTCTATCTTCTTTTCTTACTTTACTTCTTCACTTTTCGAAATACTCATTACTTCTCAAAGCATACTCTTTAAAACCGAAATTCTATCTTCTTTTCTTACTTTACTTCTTCACTTTTCTTAATACTTATTACTTCTCAAAACATACTCTTTAAAACCGAAATTCTATCTTCTTTTCTTACTTTACTTCTCCACTTTTCTTAATACTTATTACTTCTCAAAACATACTCTTTAAAACCGAAATTCTATCTTCTTTTCTTACTTTACTTCTTCACTTTTCTAAATACTTATTACTTCTCAAAGCATACTCCTTAAACCTGAAATTCTATCTTCTTTTCTTACTTTACTTCTTCACTTTTCTTAATACTTATTACTTCTCAAAGCATACTCCTTAAACCTGAAATTCTATCTTCTTTTCTTACTTTACTTCTTCACTTTTCTTAATACTTATTACTTCTCAAAGCATACTCCTTTAAAACCGAAATTCTATCTTCTTTTCTTACTTTACTTCTTCACTTTTCTTAATACTTATTACTTCTCAAAGCATACTCTTTAAAACTGAAATTATATCTTCTTTTCTTACTTTACTTCTTCACTTTTCAAAATACTTATTACTTCTCAAAACATACTCTTTAAAACCGAAATTCTATCTTCTTTTCTTACTTTACTTCTTCACTTTTCTTAATACTTATTACTTCTCAAAACATACTCTTTAAAACTGAAATTATATCTTCTTTTCTTACTTTATTTCTTCACTTTTCTTAATACTTATTACTTCTCAAAGCATACTCTTTAAAACCGAAATTCTATCTTCTTTTCTTACTTTACTTCTTCACTTTTCTTAAAACTTATTACTTCTCAAAACATACTCTTTAAAACTGAAATTCTATCTTCTTTTCTTACTTTACTTCTTCACTTTTCTTAAAACTTATTACTTCTCAAAACATACTCTTTAAAACTGAAATTATATCTTCTTTTCTTACTTTATTTCTTCACTTTTCAAAATACTTATTACTTCTCAAAACATACTCTTTAAAACCGAAATTCTATCTTCTTTTCTTACTTTACTTCTTCACTTTTCTTAATACTTATTACTTCTCAAAGCATACTCCTTTAACCTGAAATTCTATTTTCTTTTCTTACTTTACTTCTTCACTTTTCTTAATACTTATTACTTCTCAAAGCATACTCCTTAAAACTGAAATTCTATCTTCTTTTCTTACTTTACTTCTTCACTTTTCTAAATACTTATTACTTCTCAAAGCATACTCTTTAAAACCGAAATTCTATCTTCTTTTCTTACTTTACTTCTTCACTTTTCTTAATACTTATTACTTCTCAAAGCATACTCTTTAAAACCGAAATTATATCTTCTTTTCTTACTTTACTTCTCCACTTTTCTTAATACTTATTACTTCTCAAAACATACTCTTTAAAACCGAAATTCTATCTTCTTTTCTTACTTTAATTCTTCACTTTTCAAAATACTTATTACTTCTCAAAACATACTCTTTAAAACCGAAATTATATCTTCTTTTCTTACTTTACTTCTTCACTTTTCTTAATACTTATTACTTCTCAAAACATACTCCTTTAACCTGAAATTCTATCTTCTTTTCTTACTTTATTTCTTCACTTTTCAAAATACTTATTACTTCTCAAAGCATACTCTTTAAAACCGAAATTCTATCTTCTTTTCTTACTTTACTTCTTCACTTTTCAAAATACTTATTACTTCTCAAAGCATACTCTTTAAAACCGAAATTCTATCTTCTTTTCTTACTTTACTTCTTCACTTTTCGAAAACTTATTACTTCTCAAAGCATACTCTTTAAAACCGAAATTCTATCTTCTTTTCTTACTTTACTTCTTCACTTTTCAAAATACTTATTACTTCTCAAAACATACTACTTAAAACTGAAATTCTATCTTCTTTTCTTACTTTATTTCTTCACTTTTCAAAATACTTATTATTTCTCAAAACATACTCCTTTAACCTTAAATTCTATCTTCTTTTCTTACTTTACTTCTTCACTTTTCTAAATACTTATTACTTCTCAAAGCATACTCTTTAAAACCGAAATTCTATCTTCTTTTCTTACTTTACTTCTTCACTTTTCTTAATACTTATTACTTCTCAAAACATACTCTTTAAAACCGAAATTCTATCTTCTTTTCTTACTTTACTTCTCCACTTTTCTAAATACTTATTACTTCTCAAAACATACTCTTTAAAACCGAAATTCTATCTTCTTTTCTTACTTTACTTCTTCACTTTTCAAAATACTTATTACTTCTCAAAGCATACTCCTTAAACCTGAAATTCTATCTTCTTTTCTTACTTTACTTCTTCACTTTTCTTAATACTTATTATTTCTCAAAACATACTCCTTTAACCTTAAATTCTATCTTCTTTTCTTACTTTACTTCTTCACTTTTCTAAATACTTATTACTTCTCAAAGCATACTCCTTAAACCTGAAATTCTATCTTCTTTTCTTACTTTACTTCTTCACTTTTCTTAATACTTATTACTTCTCAAAGCATACTCTTTAAAACCAAATTCTATCTTCTTTTCTTACTTTACTTCTTCACTTTTCTAAATACTTATTACTTCTCAAAACATACTCTTTAAAACCGAAATTCTATCTTCTTTTCTTACTTTACTTCTTCACTTTTCAAAATACTTATTACTTCTCAAAACATACTACTTAAAACTGAAATTCTATCTTCTTTTCTTACTTTATTTCTTCACTTTTCAAAATACTTATTATTTCTCAAAACATACTCCTTTAACCTTAAATTCTATCTTCTTTTCTTACTTTACTTCTTCACTTTTCTAAATACTTATTACTTCTCAAAGCATACTCTTTAAAACCGAAATTCTATCTTCTTTTCTTACTTTACTTCTTCACTTTTCTTAATACTTATTACTTCTCAAAGCATACTCTTTAAAACCGAAATTCTATCTTCTTTTCTTACTTTACTTCTTCACTTTTCTAAATACTTATTACTTCTCAAAGCATACTCTTTAAAACTGAAATTCTATCTTCTTTTCTTACTTTATTTCTTCACTTTTCAAAATACTTATTACTTCTCAAAACATACTCCTTTAACCTTAAATTCTATCTTCTTTTCTTACTTTACTTCTTCACTTTTCTTAATACTTATTACTTCTCAAAACATACTCTTTAAAACTGAAATTATATCTTCTTTTCTTACTTTATTTCTTCACTTTTCAAAATACTTATTACTTCTCAAAGCATACTCCTTTAACCTGAAATTCTATTTTCTTTTCTTACTTTACTTCTTCACTTTTCAAAATACTTATTACTTCTCAAAGCATACTCTTTAAAACCGAAATTCTATCTTCTTTTCTTACTTTACTTCTTCACTTTTCAAAATACTTATTACTTCTCAAAGCATACTCCTTTAACCTGAAATTCTATCTTCTTTACTTACTTTACTTCTTCACTTTTCGAAATACTTATTACTTCTCAAAGCATACTCCTTTAACCTGAAATTCTATCTTCTTTTCTTACTTTACTTCTTCACTTTTCGAAATACTTATTACTTCTCAAAGCATACTCCTTTAACCTGAAATTCTATCTTCTTTTCTTACTTTACTTCTTCACTTTTCTTAATACTTATTACTTCTCAAAGCATACTCCTTTAACCTGAAATTCTATTTTCTTTTCTTACTTTACTTCTTCACTTTTCTTAATACTTATTACTTCTCAAAGCATACTCCTTTAACCTGAAATTCTATCTTCTTTTCTTACTTTACTTCTTCACTTTTCAAAATACTTATTACTTCTCAAAACATACTCTTTAAAACTGAAATTCTATCTTCTTTTCTTACTTTACTTCTTCACTTTTCTTAATACTTATTACTTCTCAAAGCATACTCCTTAAAACTGAAATTCTATCTTCTTTTCTTACTTTACTTCTTCACTTTTCTAAATACTTATTACTTCTCAAAGCATACTCTTTAAAACCGAAATTCTATCTTCTTTTCTTACTTTACTTCTTCACTTTTCTTAATACTTATTACTTCTCAAAGCATACTCTTTAAAACCGAAATTATATCTTCTTTTCTTACTTTACTTCTCCACTTTTCTTAATACTTATTACTTCTCAAAACATACTCTTTAAAACCGAAATTCTATCTTCTTTACTTACTTTAATTCTTCACTTTTCAAAATACTTATTACTTCTCAAAACATACTCTTTAAAACCGAAATTATATCTTCTTTTCTTACTTTACTTCTTCACTTTTCTTAATACTTATTACTTCTCAAAGCATACTCCTTTAACCTGAAATTCTATCTTCTTTTCTTACTTTACTTCTTCACTTTTCTTAATACTTATTACTTCTCAAAGCATACTCCTTAAACCTGAAATTCTATCTTCTTTTCTTACTTTACTTCTTCACTTTTCTTAATACTTATTACTTCTCAAAGCATACTCTTTAAAACCGAAATTCTATCTTCTTTTCTTACTTTACTTCTTCACTTTTCTAAATACTTATTACTTCTCAAAGCATACTCTTTAAAACCGAAATTCTATCTTCTTTTCTTACTTTACTTCTTCACTTTTCAAAATACTTATTACTTCTCAAAACATACTACTTAAAACTGAAATTCTATCTTCTTTTCTTACTTTATTTCTTCACTTTTCAAAATACTTATTATTTCTCAAAACATACTCCTTTAACCTTAAATTCTATCTTCTTTTCTTACTTTACTTCTTCACTTTTCTAAATACTTATTACTTCTCAAAGCATACTCTTTAAAACCGAAATTCTATCTTCTTTTCTTACTTTACTTCTTCACTTTTCTTAATACTTATTACTTCTCAAAGCATACTCTTTAAAACCGAAATTCTATCTTCTTTTCTTACTTTACTTCTTCACTTTTCTAAATACTTATTACTTCTCAAAGCATACTCTTTAAAACTGAAATTCTATCTTCTTTTCTTACTTTATTTCTTCACTTTTCAAAATACTTATTACTTCTCAAAACATACTCCTTTAACCTTAAATTCTATCTTCTTTTCTTACTTTACTTCTTCACTTTTCTTAATACTTATTACTTCTCAAAGCATACTCTTTAAAACTGAAATTCTATCTTCTTTTCTTACTTTACTTCTTCACTTTTCTTAATACTTATTACTTCTCAAAGCATACTCCTTTAACCTGAAATTCTATTTTCTTTTCTTACTTTACTTCTTCACTTTTCAAAATACTTATTACTTCTCAAAGCATACTCCTTTAACCTGAAATTCTATCTTCTTTTCTTACTTTATTTCTTCACTTTTCAAAATACTTATTACTTCTCAAAGCATACTCTTTAAAACCGAAATTCTATCTTCTTTTCTTACTTTACTTCTTCACTTTTCTAAATACTTATTACTTCTCAAAGCATACTCCTTAAACCTGAAATTCTATCTTCTTTTCTTACTTTACTTCTTCACTTTTCTTAATACTTATTACTTCTCAAAGCATACTCTTTAAAACCGAAATTCTATCTTCTTTTCTTACTTTACTTCTTCACTTTTCAAAATACTTATTACTTCTCTAAGCATACTCTTTAAAACCGAAATTCTATCTTCTTTTCTTACTTTACTTCTTCACTTTTCTTAATACTTATTACTTCTCAAAGCATACTACTTAAAACTGAAATTATATCTTCTTTTCTTACTTTACTTCTTCACTTTTCTTAATACTTATTACTTCTCAAAGCATACTCCTTTAACCTGAAATTCTATTTTCTTTTCTTACTTTACTTCTTCACTTTTCTTAATACTTATTACTTCTCAAAGCATACTCTTTAAAACTGAAATTCTATCTTCTTTTCTTACTTTACTTCTTCACTTTTCAAAATACTTATTACTTCTCAAAACATACTCTTTAAAACTGAAATTATATCTTCTTTTCTTACTTTACTTCTCCACTTTTCTTAATACTTATTACTTCTCAAAGCATACTCTTTAAAACCGAAATTCTATCTTCTTTTCTTACTTTACTTCTTCACTTTTCAAAATACTTATTACTTCTCAAAGCATACTCTTTAAAAACTGAAATTCTATCTTCTTTTCTTACTTTATTTCTTCACTTTTCAAAATACTTATTACTTCTCAAAACATACTCCTTTAACCTTAAATTCTATCTTCTTTTCTTACTTTACTTCTTCACTTTTCTTAATACTTATTACTTCTCAAAGCATACTCCTTAAAACTGAAATTATATCTTCTTTTCTTACTTTACTTCTTCACTTTTCTTAATACTTATTACTTCTCAAAGCATACTCTTTAAAACTGAAATTCTATCTTCTTTACTTACTTTACTTCTTCACTTTTCTTAATACTTATTAATTCTCAAAGCATACTCCTTTAACCTTAAATTCTATCTTCTTTTCTTACTTTACTTCTTCACTTTTCAAAATACTTATTACTTCTCAAAGCATACTCCTTTAAAACCGAAATTCTATCTTCTTTTCTTACTTTACTTCTTCACTTTTCTTAATACTTATTACTTCTCAAAGCATACTCTTTAAAACTGAAATTATATCTTCTTTTCTTACTTTACTTCTTCACTTTTCAAAATACTTATTACTTCTCAAAACATACTCTTTAAAACCGAAATTCTATCTTCTTTTCTTACTTTACTTCTTCACTTTTCTTAATACTTATTACTTCTCAAAACATACTCCTTAAACCTGAAATTCTATCTTCTTTTCTTACTTTACTTCTTCACTTTTCTTAATACTTATTACTTCTCAAAGCATACTCTTTAAAACCGAAATTCTATCTTCTTTTCTTACTTTAATTCTTCACTTTTCAAAATACTTATTACTTCTCAAAACATACTCTTTAAAACCGAAATTATATCTTCTTTTCTTACTTTACTTCTTCACTTTTCTTAATACTTATTACTTCTCAAAGCATACTCTTTAAAACCGAAATTCTATCTTCTTTTCTTACTTTATTTCTTCACTTTTCAAAATACTTATTACTTCTCAAAGCATACTCTTTAAAACCGAAATTCTATCTTCTTTTCTTACTTTACTTCTTCACTTTTCAAAATACTTATTACTTCTCAAAGCATACTCTTTAAAACCGAAATTCTATCTTCTTTTCTTACTTTACTTCTTCACTTTTCGAAAAACTTATTACTTCTCAAAGCATACTCTTTAAAACCGAAATTCTATCTTCTTTTCTTACTTTACTTCTTCACTTTTCAAAATACTTATTACTTCTCAAAACATACTACTTAAAACTGAAATTCTATCTTCTTTTCTTACTTTATTTCTTCACTTTTCAAAATACTTATTATTTCTCAAAACATACTCCTTTAACCTTAAATTCTATCTTCTTTTCTTACTTTACTTCTTCACTTTTCTAAATACTTATTACTTCTCAAAGCATACTCTTTAAAACCGAAATTCTATCTTCTTTTCTTACTTTACTTCTTCACTTTTCTTAATACTTATTACTTCTCAAAGCATACTCTTTAAAACCGAAATTCTATCTTCTTTTCTTACTTTACTTCTTCACTTTTCTAAATACTTATTACTTCTCAAAGCATACTCTTTAAAACTGAAATTCTATCTTCTTTTCTTACTTTATTTCTTCACTTTTCAAAATACTTATTACTTCTCAAAACATACTCCTTTAACCTTAAATTCTATCTTCTTTTCTTACTTTACTTCTTCACTTTTCTTAATACTTATTACTTCTCAAAACATACTCTTTAAAACTGAAATTATATCTTCTTTTCTTACTTTATTTCTTCACTTTTCAAAATACTTATTACTTCTCAAAGCATACTCCTTTAACCTGAAATTCTATTTTCTTTTCTTACTTTACTTCTTCACTTTTCAAAATACTTATTACTTCTCAAAGCATACTCTTTAAAACCGAAATTCTATCTTCTTTACTTACTTTACTTCTTCACTTTTCTTAATACTTATTAATTCTCAAAGCATACTCTTTAAAACTGAAATTCTATCTTCTTTACTTACTTTACTTCTTCACTTTTCGAAATACTTATTACTTCTCAAAGCATACTCTTTAAAACTGAAATTCTATCTTCTTTTCTTACTTTACTTCTTCACTTTTCGAAATACTTATTACTTCTCAAAGCATACTCCTTTAACCTGAAATTCTATCTTCTTTTCTTACTTTACTTCTTCACTTTTCTTAATACTTATTACTTCTCAAAGCATACTCCTTTAACCTGAAATTCTATTTTCTTTTCTTACTTTACTTCTTCACTTTTCTTAATACTTATTACTTCTCAAAGCATACTCCTTTAACCTGAAATTCTATCTTCTTTTCTTACTTTACTTCTTCACTTTTCAAAATACTTATTACTTCTCAAAACATACTCTTTAAAACTGAAATTCTATCTTCTTTTCTTACTTTACTTCTTCACTTTTCTTAATACTTATTACTTCTCAAAGCATACTCCTTAAAACTGAAATTCTATCTTCTTTTCTTACTTTACTTCTTCACTTTTCTAAATACTTATTACTTCTCAAAGCATACTCTTTAAAACCGAAATTCTATCTTCTTTTCTTACTTTACTTCTTCACTTTTCTTAATACTTATTACTTCTCAAAGCATACTCTTTAAAACCGAAATTATATCTTCTTTTCTTACTTTACTTCTCCACTTTTCTTAATACTTATTACTTCTCAAAGCATACTCTTTAAAACCGAAATTCTATCTTCTTTTCTTACTTTAATTCTTCACTTTTCAAAATACTTATTACTTCTCAAAACATACTCTTTAAAACCGAAATTATATCTTCTTTTCTTACTTTACTTCTTCACTTTTCTTAATACTTATTACTTCTCAAAGCATACTCCTTTAACCTGAAATTCTATCTTCTTTTCTTACTTTATTTCTTCACTTTTCAAAATACTTATTACTTCTCAAAGCATACTCTTTAAAACCGAAATTCTATCTTCTTTTCTTACTTTACTTCTTCACTTTTCGAAATACTTATTACTTCTCAAAGCATACTCTTTAAAACCGAAATTCTATCTTCTTTTCTTACTTTACTTCTTCACTTTTCGAAAAACTTATTACTTCTCAAAGCATACTCTTTAAAACCGAAATTCTATCTTCTTTTCTTACTTTACTTCTTCACTTTTCAAAATACTTATTACTTCTCAAAACATACTACTTAAAACTGAAATTCTATCTTCTTTTCTTACTTTATTTCTTCACTTTTCAAAATACTTATTATTTCTCAAAACATACTCCTTTAACCTTAAATTCTATCTTCTTTTCTTACTTTACTTCTTCACTTTTCTAAATACTTATTACTTCTCAAAGCATACTCTTTAAAACCGAAATTCTATCTTCTTTTCTTACTTTACTTCTTCACTTTTCTTAATACTTATTACTTCTCAAAGCATACTCTTTAAAACTGAAATTCTATCTTCTTTACTTACTTTACTTCTTCACTTTTCTTAATACTTATTAATTCTCAAAGCATACTCCTTTAACCTTAAATTCTATCTTCTTTTCTTACTTTACTTCTTCACTTTTCAAAATACTTATTACTTCTCAAAACATACTCTTTAAAACTGAAATTATATCTTCTTTTCTTACTTTACTTCTCCACTTTTCTTAATACTTATTACTTCTCAAAACATACTCTTTAAAACCGAAATTCTATCTTCTTTACTTACTTTACTTCTTCACTTTTCTAAATACTTATTACTTCTCAAAGCATACTCCTTAAACCTGAAATTCTATCTTCTTTTCTTACTTTACTTCTTCACTTTTCTTAATACTTATTACTTCTCAAAGCATACTCCTTTAACCTGAAATTCTATCTTCTTTTCTTACTTTACTTCTTCACTTTTCTTAATACTTATTACTTCTCAAAGCATTCTCTTTAAAACTGAAATTCTATCTTCTTTTCTTACTTTACTTCTTCACTTTTCAAAATACTTATTACTTCTCAAAGCATACTCCTTTAACCTGAAATTCTATCTTCTTTTCTTACTTTACTTCTTCACTTTTCTTAATACTTATTACTTCTCAAAGCATACTCCTTTAACCTGAAATTCTATTTTCTTTTCTTACTTTACTTCTCCACTTTTCTTAATACTTATTACTTCTCAAAACATACTCTTTAAAACCGAAATTCTATCTTCTTTTCTTACTTTACTTCTCCACTTTTCTTAATACTTATTACTTCTCAAAACATACTCTTTAAAACCGAAATTCTATCTTCTTTTCTTACTTTACTTCTTCACTTTTCTAAATACTTATTACTTCTCAAAGCATACTCTTTAAAACCGAAATTCTATCTTCTTTTCTTACTTTACTTCTTCACTTTTCAAAATACTTATTACTTCTCAAAGCATACTCTTTAAAAACTGAAATTCTATCTTCTTTTCTTACTTTATTTCTTCACTTTTCAAAATACTTATTACTTCTCAAAACATACTCCTTTAACCTTAAATTCTATCTTCTTTTCTTACTTTACTTCTTCACTTTTCTTAATACTTATTACTTCTCAAAGCATACTCCTTAAAACTGAAATTATATCTTCTTTTCTTACTTTACTTCTTCACTTTTCTTAATACTTATTACTTCTCAAAGCATACTCTTTAAAACTGAAATTCTATCTTCTTTACTTACTTTACTTCTTCACTTTTCTTAATACTTATTAATTCTCAAAGCATACTCCTTTAACCTTAAATTCTATCTTCTTTTCTTACTTTACTTCTTCACTTTTCAAAATACTTATTACTTCTCAAAGCATACTCCTTTAAAACCGAAATTCTATCTTCTTTTCTTACTTTACTTCTTCACTTTTCTTAATACTTATTACTTCTCAAAGCATACTCCTTAAAACTGAAATTATATCTTCTTTTCTTACTTTACTTCTTCACTTTTCTTAATACTTATTACTTCTCAAAGCATACTCTTTAAAACTGAAATTCTATTTTCTTTACTTACTTTACTTCTTCACTTTTCTTAATACTTATTACTTCTCAAAGCATACTCCTTTAACCTTAAATTCTATCTTCTTTTCTTACTTTACTTCTTCACTTTTCAAAATACTTATTACTTCTCAAAGCATACTCCTTTAAAACCGAAATTCTATCTTCTTTACTTACTTTACTTCTTCACTTTTCTTAATACTTATTAATTCTCAAAGCATACTCCTTTAACCTTAAATTCTATCTTCTTTTCTTACTTTACTTCTTCACTTTTCAAAATACTTATTACTTCTCAAAACATACTCTTTAAAACCGAAATTCTATCTTCTTTTCTTACTTTACTTCTTCACTTTTCTTAATACTTATTACTTCTCAAAACATACTCCTTAAACCTGAAATTCTATCTTCTTTTCTTACTTTACTTCTTCACTTTTCTTAATACTTATTACTTCTCAAAGCATACTCTTTAAAACCGAAATTCTATCTTCTTTTCTTACTTTACTTCTTCACTTTTCTAAATACTTATTACTTCTCAAAGCATACTCTTTAAAACTGAAATTCTATCTTCTTTACTTACTTTACTTCTTCACTTTTCAAAATACTTATTACTTCTCAAAACATACTCTTTAAAACTGAAATTCTATCTTCTTTTCTTACTTTATTTCTTCACTTTTCAAAATACTTATTACTTCTCAAAGCATACTCTTTAAAACCGAAATTCTATCTTCTTTTCTTACTTTACTTCTTCACTTTTCAAAATACTTATTACTTCTCAAAACATACTCTTTAAAACTCAAATTCTATCTTCTTTTCTTACTTTACTTCTTCACTTTTCTTAATACTTTTTACTTCTCAAAGCATACTCCTTTAACCTTAAATTCTATCTTCTTTTCTTACTTTACTTCTTCACTTTTCTAAATACTTATTACTTCTCAAAGCATACTCTTTAAAACTCAAATTCTATTTTCTTTTCTTACTTTACTTCTTCACTTTTCTTAATACTTATTACTTCTCAAAGCATACTCTTTAAAAACTGAAATTCTATCTTCTTTTCTTACTTTATTTCTTCACTTTTCAAAATACTTATTACTTCTCAAAACATACTCCTTTAACCTTAAATTCTATCTTCTTTTCTTACTTTACTTCTTCACTTTTCTAAATACTTATTACTTCTCAAAGCATACTCTTTAAAACCGAAATTCTATCTTCTTTTCTTACTTTACTTCTTCACTTTTCAAAATACTTATTACTTCTCAAAACATACTACTTAAAACTGAAATTCTATCTTCTTTTCTTACTTTACTTCTTCACTTTTCAAAATACTTATTACTTCTCAAAGCATACTCTTTAAAACTGAAATTCTATCTTCTTTACTTACTTTACTTCTTCACTTTTCAAAATACTTATTACTTCTCAAAACATACTCCTTTAACCTTAAATTCTATCTTCTTTTCTTACTTTACTTCTTCACTTTTCTTAATACTTATTACTTCTCAAAGCATACTCCTTAAAACTGAAATTATATCTTCTTTTCTTACTTTACTTCTTCACTTTTCTTAATACTTATTACTTCTCAAAGCATACTCCTTTAACCTGAAATTCTATCTTCTTTTCTTACTTTACTTCTTCACTTTTCTAAATACTTATTACTTCTCAAAGCATACTCTTTAAAACCGAAATTCTATCTTCTTTTCTTACTTTACTTCTTCACTTTTCAAAATACTTATTACTTCTCAAAACATACTACTTAAAACCGAAATTCTATCTTCTTTTCTTACTTTACTTCTTCACTTTTCTTAATACTTATTACTTCTCAAAACATACTACTTAAAACTGAAATTCTATCTTCTTTACTTACTTTACTTCTTCACTTTTCAAAATACTTATTACTTCTCAAAGCATACTCCTTTAACCTGAAATTCTATCTTCTTTTCTTACTTTACTTCTTCACTTTTCTTAATACTTATTACTTCTCAAAGCATACTCCTTTAACCTGAAATTCTATTTTCTTTTCTTACTTTACTTCTTCACTTTTCAAAATACTTATTACTTCTCAAAACATACTCTTTAAAACTGAAATTATATCTTCTTTTCTTACTTTACTTCTTCACTTTTCTTAATACTTATTACTTCTCAAAGCATACTCTTTAAAACTGAAATTCTATCTTCTTTACTTACTTTACTTCTTCACTTTTCAAAATACTTATTACTTCTCAAAACATACTCCTTTAACCTTAAATTCTATCTTCTTTTCTTACTTTACTTCTTCACTTTTCAAAATACTTATTACTTCTCAAAACATACTCTTTAAAACTGAAATTATATCTTCTTTTCTTACTTTACTTCTTCACTTTTCAAAATACTTATTACTTCTCAAAGCATACTCCTTTAACCTTAAATTCTATCTTCTTTTCTTACTTTACTTCTTCACTTTTCAAAATACTTATTACTTCTCAAAGCATTCTCTTTAAAACTGAAATTATATCTTCTTTTCTTACTTTATTTCTTCACTTTTCAAAATACTTATTACTTCTCAAAACATACTCTTTAAAACCGAAATTCTATCTTCTTTTCTTACTTTACTTCTTCACTTTTCAAAATACTTATTACTTCTCAAAGCATACTCTTTAAAACTGAAATTCTATCTTCTTTACTTACTTTACTTCTTCACTTTTCGAAATACTTATTACTTCTCAAAGCATACTCTTTAAAACCGAAATTCTATCTTCTTTTCTTACTTTACTTCTTCACTTTTCTTAATACTTATTACTTCTCAAAGCATACTCTTTAAAACCGAAATTCTATCTTCTTTTCTTACTTTAATTCTTCACTTTTCAAAATCCTTATTACTTCTCAAAGCATACTCTTTAAAACCGAAATTCTATCTTCTTTTCTTACTTTACTTCTTCACTTTTCAAAATACTTATTACTTCTCAAAGCATACTCTTTAAAACCGAAATTCTATCTTCTTTTCTTACTTTACTTCTTCACTTTTCTAAATACTTAATACTTCTCAAAGCATACTCTTTAAAACCGAAATTCTATCTTCTTTTCTTACTTTACTTCTTCACTTTTCAAAATACTTATTACTTCTCAAAACATACTACTTAAAACTGAAATTCTATCTTCTTTTCTTACTTTACTTCTTCACTTTTCTTAATACTTATTACTTCTCAAAGCATATCCCATAAAACTGAAATTATATCTTCTTTTCTTACTTTACTTCTTCACTTTTCTTAATACTTATTACTTCTCAAAGCATACTCTTTAAAACTGAAATTCTATCTTCTTTACTTACTTTACTTCTTCACTTTTCAAAATACTTATTACTTCTCAAAACATACTCCTTTAACCTTAAATTCTATCTTCTTTTCTTACTTTACTTCTTCACTTTTCTTAATACTTATTACTTCTCAAAGCATACTCCTTTAACCTGAAATTCTATCTTCTTTTCTTACTTTACTTCTTCACTTTTCTTAATACTTATTAATTCTCAAAGCATACTCCTTTAACCTTAAATTCTATCTTTTTTTCTTACTTTACTTCTTCACTTTTCTTAATACTTATTACTTCTCAAAGCATACTCCTTTAACCTGAAATTCTATCTTCTTTTCTTACTTTACTTCTTCACTTTTCAAAATACTTATTACTTCTCAAAGCATACTCCTTTAACCTGAAATTCTATCTTTTTTTCTTACTTTACTTCTTCACTTTTCTTAATACTTATTACTTCTCAAAGCATTCTCTTTAAAACTGAAATTCTATCTTCTTTTCTTACTTTACTTCTTCACTTTTCAAAATACTTATTACTTCTCAAAGCATACTCTTTAAAACCGAAATTCTATCTTCTTTTCTTACTTTACTTCTTCACTTTTCAAAATACTTATTACTTCTCAAAACATACTACTTAAAACTGAAATTCTATCTTCTTTACTTACTTTACTTCTTCACTTTTCAAAATACTTATTACTTCTCAAAGCATACTCCTTTAACCTGAAATTCTATCTTCTTTTCTTACTTTACTTCTTCACTTTTCTTAATACTTATTACTTCTCAAAGCATACTCCTTTAACCTGAAATTCTATTTTCTTTTCTTACTTTACTTCTTCACTTTTCAAAATACTTATTACTTCTCAAAACATACTCTTTTAAACTGAAATTATATCTTCTTTTCTTACTTTACTTCTTCACTTTTCTTAATACTTATTACTTCTCAAAGCATACTCTTTAAAACTGAAATTCTATCTTCTTTACTTACTTTACTTCTTCACTTTTCAAAATACTTATTACTTCTCAAAACATACTCCTTTAACCTTAAATTCTATCTTCTTTTCTTACTTTACTTCTTCACTTTTCAAAATACTTATTACTTCTCAAAGCATACTCTTTAAACCTGAAATTCTATTTTCTTTACTTACTTTACTTCTTCACTTTTCAAAATACTTATTACTTCTCAAAACATACTCCTTTAACCTTAAATTCTATCTTCTTTTCTTACTTTACTTCTTCACTTTTCAAAATACTTATTACTTCTCAAAGCATTCTCTTTAAAACTGAAATTATATCTTCTTTTCTTACTTTATTTCTTCACTTTTCAAAATACTTATTACTTCTCAAAACATACTCTTTAAAACCGAAATTCTATCTTCTTTTCTTACTTTACTTCTTCACTTTTCAAAATACTTATTACTTCTCAAAGCATACTCTTTAAAACTGAAATTCTATCTTCTTTTCTTACTTTAATTCTTCACTTTTCAAAATCCTTATTACTTCTCAAAACATACTCCTTTAACCTTAAATTCTATCTTCTTTTCTTACTTTACTTCTTCACTTTTCAAAATACTTATTACTTCTCAAAGCATACTCTTTAAAACCGAAATTCTATCTTCTTTTCTTACTTTACTTCTTCACTTTTCAAAATACTTATTACTTCTCAAAGCATACTCCTTTAACCTTAAATTCTATCTTCTTTTCTTACTTTACTTCTTCACTTTTCAAAATACTTATTACTTCTCAAAGCATTCTCTTTAAAACTGAAATTATATCTTCTTTTCTTACTTTATTTCTTCACTTTTCAAAATACTTATTACTTCTCAAAACATACTCTTTAAAACCGAAATTCTATCTTCTTTTCTTACTTTACTTCTTCACTTTTCTTAATACTTATTACTTCTCAAAGCATATCCCATAAAACTGAAATTATATCTTCTTTTCTTACTTTACTTCTTCACTTTTCTTAATACTTATTACTTCTCAAAGCATACTCTTTAAAACTGAAATTCTATCTTCTTTACTTACTTTACTTCTTCACTTTTCAAAATACTTATTACTTCTCAAAACATACTCCTTTAACCTTAAATTCTATCTTCTTTTCTTACTTTACTTCTTCACTTTTCAAAATACTTATTACTTCTCAAAGCATATCCCATAAAACTGAAATTCTATCTTCTTTTCTTACTTTACTTCTTCACTTTTCTTAATACTTATTACTTCTCAAAGCATACTCTTTAAAACTGAAATTCTATCTTCTTTACTTACTTTACTTCTTCACTTTTCAAAATACTTATTACTTCTCAAAACATACTACTTAAAACTGAAATTCTATCTTCTTTTCTTACTTTACTTCTTCACTTTTCAAAATACTTATTACTTCTCAAAGCATTCTCTTTAAAACTGAAATTATATCTTCTTTTCTTACTTTATTTCTTCACTTTTCAAAATACTTATTACTTCTCAAAGCATACTCTTTAAAACTGAAATTCTATCTTCTTTACTTACTTTACTTCTTCACTTTTCAAAATACTTATTACTTCTCAAAACATACTCCTTTAACCTTAAATTCTATCTTCTTTTCTTACTTTACTTCTTCACTTTTCAAAATACTTATTACTTCTCAAAACATACTCCTTTAACCTTAAATTCTATCTTCTTTTCTTACTTTACTTCTTCACTTTTCAAAATACTTATTACTTCTCAAAGCATTCTCTTTAAAACTGAAATTATATCTTCTTTTCTTACTTTATTTCTTCACTTTTCAAAATACTTATTACTTCTCAAAACATACTCTTTAAAACCGAAATTCTATCTTCTTTTCTTACTTTACTTCTTCACTTTTCTTAATACTTATTACTTCTCAAAGCATACTCCTTTAACCTGAAATTCTATCTTCTTTTCTTACTTTACTTCTTCACTTTTCAAAATACTTATTACTTCTCAAAGCATACTCCTTTAACCTGAAATTCTATCTTCTTTTCTTACTTTACTTCTTCACTTTTCTTAATACTTATTACTTCTCAAAGCATTCTCTTTAAAACTGAAATTCTATCTTCTTTTCTTACTTTACTTCTTCACTTTTCAAAATACTTATTACTTCTCAAAGCATACTCTTTAAAACCGAAATTCTATCTTCTTTTCTTACTTTACTTCTTCACTTTTCTTAATACTTATTACTTCTCAAAACATACTACTTAAAACTGAAATTCTATCTTCTTTACTTACTTTACTTCTTCACTTTTCAAAATACTTATTACTTCTCAAAGCATACTCCTTTAACCTGAAATTCTATCTTCTTTTCTTACTTTACTTCTTCACTTTTCTTAATACTTATTACTTCTCAAAGCATACTCCTTTAACCTGAAATTCTATTTTCTTTTCTTACTTTACTTCTTCACTTTTCAAAATACTTATTACTTCTCAAAACATACTCTTTAAAACTGAAATTATATCTTCTTTTCTTACTTTACTTCTTCACTTTTCTTAATACTTATTACTTCTCAAAGCATACTCTTTAAAACTGAAATTCTATCTTCTTTACTTACTTTACTTCTTCACTTTTCAAAATACTTATTACTTCTCAAAACATACTCCTTTAACCTTAAATTCTATCTTCTTTTCTTACTTTACTTCTTCACTTTTCTTAATACTTATTACTTCTCAAAGCATACTCTTTAAAACTGAAATTCTATCTTCTTTTCTTACTTTACTTCTTCACTTTTCAAAATACTTATTACTTCTCAAAGCATACTCCTTTAACCTTAAATTCTATCTTCTTTTCTTACTTTACTTCTTCACTTTTCAAAATACTTATTACTTCTCAAAGCATTCTCTTTAAAACTGAAATTATATCTTCTTTTCTTACTTTATTTCTTCACTTTTCAAAATACTTATTACTTCTCAAAACATACTCTTTAAAACCGAAATTCTATCTTCTTTTCTTACTTTACTTCTTCACTTTTCAAAATACTTATTACTTCTCAAAGCATACTCTTTAAAACCGAAATTCTATCTTCTTTTCTTACTTTACTTCTTCACTTTTCAAAATACTTATTACTTCTCAAAGCATACTCTTTAAAACCGAAATTCTATCTTCTTTTCTTACTTTACTTCTTCACTTTTCAAAATACTTATTACTTCTCAAAGCATTCTCTTTAAAACTGAAATTATATCTTCTTTTCTTACTTTACTTCTTCACTTTTCAAAATACTTATTACTTCTCAAAGCATACTCTTTAAAACTGAAATTCTATCTTCTTTACTTACTTTACTTCTTCACTTTTCGAAATACTTATTACTTCTCAAAGCATACTCTTTAAAACCGAAATTCTATCTTCTTTTCTTACTTTACTTCTTCACTTTTCTTAATACTTATTACTTCTCAAAGCATACTCTTTAAAACCGAAATTCTATCTTCTTTTCTTACTTTAATTCTTCACTTTTCAAAATACTTATTACTTCTCAAAGCATACTCTTTAAAACCGAAATTCTATCTTCTTTTCTTACTTTACTTCTTCACTTTTCAAAATACTTATTACTTCTCAAAGCATACTCTTTAAAACCGAAATTCTATCTTCTTTTCTTACTTTACTTCTTCACTTTTCAAAATACTTAATACTTCTCAAAGCATACTCTTTAAAACCGAAATTCTATCTTCTTTTCTTACTTTACTTCTTCACTTTTCAAAATACTTATTACTTCTCAAAACATACTACTTAAAACTGAAATTCTATCTTCTTTTCTTACTTTACTTCTTCACTTTTCTTAATACTTATTACTTCTCAAAGCATATCCCATAAAACTGAAATTATATCTTCTTTTCTTACTTTACTTCTTCACTTTTCTTAATACTTATTACTTCTCAAAGCATACTCTTTAAAACTGAAATTCTATCTTCTTTACTTACTTTACTTCTTCACTTTTCAAAATACTTATTACTTCTCAAAACATACTCCTTTAACCTTAAATTCTATCTTCTTTTCTTACTTTACTTCTTCACTTTTCTTAATACTTATTACTTCTCAAAGCATACTCCTTTAACCTGAAATTCTATCTTCTTTTCTTACTTTACTTCTTCACTTTTCTTAATACTTATTAATTCTCAAAGCATACTCCTTTAACCTTAAATTCTATCTTTTTTTCTTACTTTACTTCTTCACTTTTCTTAATACTTATTACTTCTCAAAGCATACTCCTTTAACCTGAAATTCTATCTTCTTTTCTTACTTTACTTCTTCACTTTTCAAAATACTTATTACTTCTCAAAGCATACTCCTTTAACCTGAAATTCTATCTTCTTTTCTTACTTTACTTCTTCACTTTTCTTAATACTTATTACTTCTCAAAGCATTCTCTTTAAAACTGAAATTCTATCTTCTTTTCTTACTTTACTTCTTCACTTTTCAAAATACTTATTACTTCTCAAAGCATACTCTTTAAAACCGAAATTCTATCTTCTTTTCTTACTTTACTTCTTCACTTTTCTTAATACTTATTACTTCTCAAAACATACTACTTAAAACTGAAATTCTATCTTCTTTACTTACTTTACTTCTTCACTTTTCAAAATACTTATTACTTCTCAAAGCATACTCCTTTAACCTGAAATTCTATCTTCTTTTCTTACTTTACTTCTTCACTTTTCTTAATACTTATTACTTCTCAAAGCATACTCCTTTAACCTGAAATTCTATTTTCTTTTCTTACTTTACTTCTTCACTTTTCAAAATACTTATTACTTCTCAAAACATACTCTTTAAAACTGAAATTATATCTTCTTTTCTTACTTTACTTCTTCACTTTTCTTAATACTTATTACTTCTCAAAGCATACTCTTTAAAACTGAAATTCTATCTTCTTTACTTACTTTACTTCTTCACTTTTCAAAATACTTATTACTTCTCAAAACATACTCCTTTAACCTTAAATTCTATCTTCTTTTCTTACTTTACTTCTTCACTTTTCAAAATACTTATTACTTCTCAAAGCATACTCTTTAAACCTGAAATTCTATTTTCTTTACTTACTTTACTTCTTCACTTTTCAAAATACTTATTACTTCTCAAAACATACTCCTTTAACCTTAAATTCTATCTTCTTTTCTTACTTTACTTCTTCACTTTTCAAAATACTTATTACTTCTCAAAGCATTCTCTTTAAAACTGAAATTATATCTTCTTTTCTTACTTTATTTCTTCACTTTTCAAAATACTTATTACTTCTCAAAACATACTCTTTAAAACCGAAATTCTATCTTCTTTTCTTACTTTACTTCTTCACTTTTCTTAATACTTATTACTTCTCAAAGCATTCTCTTTAAAACTGAAATTCTATCTTCTTTACTTACTTTACTTCTTCACTTTTCGAAATACTTATTACTTCTCAAAGCATACTCTTTAAAACCGAAATTCTATCTTCTTTTCTTACTTTACTTCTTCACTTTTCTTAATACTTATTACTTCTCAAAGCATACTCTTTAAAACCGAAATTCTATCTTCTTTTCTTACTTTAATTCTTCACTTTTCAAAATACTTATTACTTCTCAAAGCATACTCTTTAAAACCGAAATTCTATCTTCTTTTCTTACTTTACTTCTTCACTTTTCTAAATACTTATTACTTCTCAAAGCATACTCTTTAAAACCGAAATTCTATCTTCTTTTCTTACTTTACTTCTTCACTTTTCAAAATACTTATTACTTCTCAAAACATACTACTTAAAACTGAAATTCTATCTTCTTTTCTTACTTTACTTCTTCACTTTTCTTAATACTTATTACTTCTCAAAGCATATCCCATAAAACTGAAATTATATCTTCTTTTCTTACTTTACTTCTTCACTTTTCTTAATACTTATTACTTCTCAAAGCATACTCTTTAAAACTGAAATTCTATCTTCTTTACTTACTTTACTTCTTCACTTTTCAAAATACTTATTACTTCTCAAAGCATACTCTTTAAAACCGAAATTCTATCTTCTTTTCTTACTTTACTTCTTCACTTTTCTTAATACTTATTACTTCTCAAAGCATACTCTTTAAAACCGAAATTCTATCTTCTTTTCTTACTTTACTTCTTCACTTTTCAAAATACTTATTACTTCTCAAAGCATACTCTTTAAACCTGAAATTCTATTTTCTTTACTTACTTTACTTCTTCACTTTTCAAAATACTTATTACTTCTCAAAACATACTCCTTTAACCTTAAATTCTATCTTCTTTTCTTACTTTACTTCTTCACTTTTCAAAATACTTATTACTTCTCAAAGCATTCTCTTTAAACCTGAAATTCTATTTTCTTTACTTACTTTACTTCTTCACTTTTCAAAATACTTATTACTTCTCAAAACATACTCCTTTAACCTTAAATTCTATCTTCTTTTCTTACTTTACTTCTTCACTTTTCAAAATACTTATTACTTCTCAAAGCATTCTCTTTAAAACTGAAATTATATCTTCTTTTCTTACTTTATTTCTTCACTTTTCAAAATACTTATTACTTCTCAAAACATACTCTTTAAAACCGAAATTCTATCTTCTTTTCTTACTTTACTTCTTCACTTTTCTTAATACTTATTACTTCTCAAAGCATTCTCTTTAAAACTGAAATTCTATCTTCTTTACTTACTTTACTTCTTCACTTTTCGAAATACTTATTACTTCTCAAAGCATACTCTTTAAAACCGAAATTCTATCTTCTTTTCTTACTTTACTTCTTCACTTTTCTTAATACTTATTACTTCTCAAAGCATACTCTTTAAAACCGAAATTCTATCTTCTTTTCTTACTTTAATTCTTCACTTTTCAAAATACTTATTACTTCTCAAAGCATACTCTTTAAAACCGAAATTCTATCTTCTTTTCTTACTTTACTTCTTCACTTTTCTAAATACTTATTACTTCTCAAAGCATACTCTTTAAAACCGAAATTCTATCTTCTTTTCTTACTTTACTTCTTCACTTTTCAAAATACTTATTACTTCTCAAAACATACTACTTAAAACTGAAATTCTATCTTCTTTTCTTACTTTACTTCTTCACTTTTCTTAATACTTATTACTTCTCAAAGCATATCCCATAAAACTGAAATTATATCTTCTTTTCTTACTTTACTTCTTCACTTTTCTTAATACTTATTACTTCTCAAAGCATACTCTTTAAAACTGAAATTCTATCTTCTTTACTTACTTTACTTCTTCACTTTTCAAAATACTTATTACTTCTCAAAGCATACTCTTTAAAACCGAAATTCTATCTTCTTTTCTTACTTTACTTCTTCACTTTTCAAAATACTTATTACTTCTCAAAGCATACTCCTTTAAAACCGAAATTCTATCTTCTTTTCTTACTTTAATTCTTCACTTTTCAAAATACTTATTACTTCTCAAAGCATACTCTTTAAAACCGAAATTCTATCTTCTTTTCTTACTTTACTTCTTCACTTTTCTAAATACTTATTACTTCTCAAAGCATACTCTTTAAAACCGAAATTCTATCTTCTTTTCTTACTTTACTTCTTCACTTTTCAAAATACTTATTACTTCTCAAAACATACTACTTAAAACTGAAATTCTATCTTCTTTTCTTACTTTACTTCTTCACTTTTCTTAATACTTATTACTTCTCAAAGCATATCCCATAAAACTGAAATTATATCTTCTTTTCTTACTTTACTTCTTCACTTTTCTTAATACTTATTACTTCTCAAAGCATACTCTTTAAAACTGAAATTCTATCTTCTTTTCTTACTTTACTTCTTCACTTTTCTTAATACTTATTACTTCTCAAAGCATACTCTTTAAAACCGAAATTCTATCTTCTTTTCTTACTTTACTTCTTCACTTTTCAAAATACTTATTACTTCTCAAAACATACTACTTAAAACTGAAATTCTATCTTCTTTTCTTACTTTACTTCTTCACTTTTCTAAATACTTATTACTTCTCAAAGCATACTCTTTAAAACCGAAATTCTATCTTCTTTTCTTACTTTACTTCTTCACTTTTCAAAATACTTATTACTTCTCAAAACATACTACTTAAAACTGAAATTCTATCTTCTTTTCTTACTTTACTTCTTCACTTTTCTAAATACTTATTACTTCTCAAAGCATACTCTTTAAAACCGAAATTCTATCTTCTTTTCTTACTTTACTTCTTCACTTTTCAAAATACTTATTACTTCTCAAAGCATACTCTTTAAAACTGAAATTCTATCTTCTTTACTTACTTTACTTCTTCACTTTTCAAAATACTTATTACTTCTCAAAACATACTCCTTTAACCTTAAATTCTATCTTCTTTTCTTACTTTACTTCTTCACTTTTCAAAATACTTATTACTTCTCAAAGCATACTCTTTAAAAACTGAAATTCTATCTTCTTTTCTTACTTTACTTCTTCACTTTTCTTAATACTTATTACTTCTCAAAGCATACTCTTTAAAACTGAAATTCTATCTTCTTTTCTTACTTTACTTCTTCACTTTTCAAAATACTTATTACTTCTCAAAACATACTACTTAAAACTGAAATTCTATCTTCTTTTCTTACTTTACTTCTTCACTTTTCTAAATACTTATTACTTCTCAAAGCATACTCTTTAAAACCGAAATTCTATCTTCTTTTCTTACTTTACTTCTTCACTTTTCAAAATACTTATTACTTCTCAAAGCATACTCTTTAAAACTGAAATTCTATCTTCTTTACTTACTTTACTTCTTCACTTTTCAAAATACTTATTACTTCTCAAAACATACTCCTTTAACCTTAAATTCTATCTTCTTTTCTTACTTTACTTCTTCACTTTTCAAAATACTTATTACTTCTCAAAGCATACTCTTTAAAAACTGAAATTCTATCTTCTTTTCTTACTTTACTTCTTCACTTTTCTTAATACTTATTACTTCTCAAAGCATACTCTTTAAAACTGAAATTCTATCTTCTTTTCTTACTTTACTTCTTCACTTTTCAAAATACTTATTACTTCTCAAAGCATACTCCTTTAACCTGAAATTCTATCTTCTTTTCTTACTTTACTTCTTCACTTTTCAAAATACTTATTACTTCTCAAAGCATACTCCTTTAACCTGAAATTCTATCTTCTTTTCTTACTTTACTTCTTCACTTTTCTTAATACTTATTACTTCTCAAAGCATACTCCTTTAACCTGAAATTCTATCTTCTTTTCTTACTTTACTTCTTCACTTTTCAAAATACTTATTACTTCTCAAAGCATACTCTTTAAAACCGAAATTCTATCTTCTTTTCTTACTTTACTTCTTCACTTTTCAAAATACTTATTACTTCTCAAAGCATACTCTTTAAACCTGAAATTCTATCTTCTTTTCTTACTTTACTTCTTCACTTTTCAAAATACTTATTACTTCTCAAAACATACTCTTTAAAACTCAAATTCTATCTTCTTTTCTTACTTTACTTCTTCACTTTTCAAAATACTTATTACTTCTCAAAGCATACTCCTTAAACCTGAAATTCTATTTTCTTTTCTTACTTTACTTCTTCACTTTTCTAAATACTTATTACTTCTCAAAACATACTACTTAAAACCGAAATTCTATCTTCTTTTCTTACTTTACTTCTTCACTTTTCAAAATACTTATTACTTCTCAAAGCATACTCCTTTAACCTGAAATTCTATCTTCTTTTCTTACTTTACTTCTTCACTTTTCAAAATACTTATTACTTCTCAAAACATACTCTTTAAAACTGAAATTATATCTTCTTTTCTTACTTTACTTCTTCACTTTTCAAAATACTTATTACTTCTCAAAGCATACTCCTTTAACCTGAAATTCTATCTTCTTTTCTTACTTTACTTCTTCACTTTTCAAAATACTTATTACTTCTCAAAGCATACTCCTTAAACCTGAAATTCTATTTTCTTTACTTACTTTACTTCTTCACTTTTCTTAATACTTATTACTTCTCAAAACATACTCCTTTAACCTTAAATTCTATCTTCTTTACTTACTTTACTTCTTCACTTTTCAAAATACTTATTACTTCTCAAAACATACTCCTTTAACCTTAAATTCTATCTTCTTTTCATACTTTACTTCTTCACTTTTCAAAATACTTATTACTTCTCAAAACATACTCTTTAAAACTGAAATTCTATCTTCTTTTCTTACTTTACTTCTTCACTTTTCTTAAAACTTATTACTTCTCAAAACATACTCTTTAAAACTGAAATTATATCTTCTTTTCTTACTTTACTTCTTCACTTTTCTTAATACTTATTACTTCTCAAAGCATACTCCTTTAACCTGAAATTCTATCTTCTTTTCTTACTTTACTTCTTCACTTTTCTTAATACTTATTACTTCTCAAAGCATACTCCTTTAACCTGAAATTCTATCTTCTTTTCTTACTTTACTTCTTCACTTTTCAAAATACTTATTACTTCTCAAAGCATACTCTTTAAAACCGAAATTCTATCTTCTTTTCTTACTTTACTTCTTCACTTTTCAAAATACTTATTACTTCTCAAAGCATACTCTTTAAACCTGAAATTCTATCTTCTTTTCTTACTTTACTTCTTCACTTTTCAAAATACTTATTACTTCTCAAAACATACTCTTTAAAACTCAAATTCTATCTTCTTTTCTTACTTTACTTCTTCACTTTTCAAAATACTTATTACTTCTCAAAGCATACTCCTTAAACCTGAAATTCTATTTTCTTTTCTTACTTTACTTCTTCACTTTTCTAAATACTTATTACTTCTCAAAACATACTACTTAAAACCGAAATTCTATCTTCTTTTCTTACTTTACTTCTTCACTTTTCAAAATACTTATTACTTCTCAAAGCATACTCCTTTAACCTGAAATTCTATCTTCTTTTCTTACTTTACTTCTTCACTTTTCAAAATACTTATTACTTCTCAAAACATACTCTTTAAAACTGAAATTATATCTTCTTTTCTTACTTTACTTCTTCACTTTTCAAAATACTTATTACTTCTCAAAGCATACTCCTTTAACCTGAAATTCTATCTTCTTTTCTTACTTTACTTCTTCACTTTTCAAAATACTTATTACTTCTCAAAGCATACTCCTTAAACCTGAAATTCTATTTTCTTTACTTACTTTACTTCTTCACTTTTCTTAATACTTATTACTTCTCAAAACATACTCCTTTAACCTTAAATTCTATCTTCTTTACTTACTTTACTTCTTCACTTTTCAAAATACTTATTACTTCTCAAAACATACTCCTTTAACCTTAAATTCTATCTTCTTTTCATACTTTACTTCTTCACTTTTCAAAATACTTATTACTTCTCAAAACATACTCTTTAAAACTGAAATTCTATCTTCTTTTCTTACTTTACTTCTTCACTTTTCTTAAAACTTATTACTTCTCAAAACATACTCTTTAAAACTGAAATTATATCTTCTTTTCTTACTTTACTTCTTCACTTTTCTTAATACTTATTACTTCTCAAAGCATACTCCTTTAACCTGAAATTCTATCTTCTTT
>CAMPDV010002981.1:0-68385 GCA_946699065.1 Loxodes magnus | reverse complement strand
CTAGATTAGCTCATTTGTATGAAGTTATGATATTGAAAATTGTCCTTAATATAAGTTGCGTCTGAAAATAAAGAAGGAATTTTTTCTCCTGAGATAATGAGATTTTTGATTATGAACACATCATTCTACAGATTTATTATTAGACCAGGATATCATAATAAAATTACTGCTGTTTCGTTCTTCTAGTAGCACATCACTGATTCTTAATCATCTCCACATTCTTAATATGTTTTAATTGTAATTGTTTTAGAACCTTATCACTTAGATCCGCCTCTTAAAATATCACAAGATTCTTTGCTATAAACTTAGTTTAAGCAATCAAGTTTATGATTATGAGGGGATATTAAAATTTATACTGGCTATTTTCCTTTGATTAGTAAATAGCAGCTGATATATCAGTAAAAGGATATTCCTTAGTTCCAGTTTATTTATCAACTTTTTATCTTTAGAATATTTTAGGTGTAGTGACATAAACTTATTTATCTTGAGCTCTGAAAGCAGGAAAGAAGGCAAAAATAGTGTAAATAAAGATAAAGGATTAGAGGGAAATCTTCATTTAAACTATAAAGGTATAAAATAAAGAGATTTGATTTATTTAATTAGTAACTAATAACTATTAACTTTAAACAGAATTAGCAGTATTGTTAATTTGCTATAAGAGAAATTTGCTTTGTATAAACTATTTTCTATTTATCAATAATAGAATACTTTATAGAAAACACTTAAAAAACAAAGATTAATTCTCAAAAGTAAATTTACATGAAAAAGCATAAGAGGTTATAAAAATTAAAGTAGAACTACTAGACTTTGTGATTTTGCGTATGTTTAAGAGGAATTTTTAGTATTTTAGAAATAATCTAAATAAGAATTAGTAAATAAAAACACTTAGATAGAATTTTCATAGAAGTAGAAGCAAGCTTATATTTAAATTGCTATGCATTCGATTGCTGAATAATAATAAAATAAACTAAAGAAGCTTCAAAAATTTTTAATATTGGAATTTTAAAATTTAAGTTGGTATTAAATATCTCTAAAGAGTTTGCCCCTATTTATTTTTTTTTCTTTAGATATAAAGAATTTTAAGTTTTGATGCTTTAAGTTTTAAGGTTATGAAAAAAACATATATAATTAAATTAACTTTGCTTCTAGTTATAAGGCTATTTTAAATTAATGATAAATTGATTGTCTAAAAAGTTTTCCTTATAAATTTATAAAAGAAAACAAGTATTTAAGCATAAAGATAGAATCTAAAATATACGAAATTACATTTGAGATGATATAAAAGGGAAAAAGAATTATCATTGCTATGAATATATAGGGAGAAAGCTAATTTTTATTAATAGTACTTAATTAATTAAAAGTTATCTTAATAAAAGAAATAGAACTTCCAGGTAATAAAAGTTATTTATGCTTTTGAATTTAAGATTTAATTTCTTAACTAAATTTATAAGAGAAATTTCAAATTTAACTTTATAGCATTTGTTATAAAAACGATTCTAGTTTTGATTGAATTTTTACTGAAAAAATTTTATAAATAAAATTATAAATCTTTTGTTCTGCTGTGGTTTTAATTACCCTTGCTTTAATGGAATTAAGATTGCTATATATTCCTATTTAACTTTTATGAAATTAGCATCACTTAATGACTTTGCTTGCTTCCTTATCTGTTATCCTTAGTACAGTAAAAAGTTAAAAATAAATCTTTCTTCATCAAGATCCCTTATATTCTATAAGCGTAATAAATATTCCTTATTGCTTGATATTATCTTAATTTATCTCATCTTTCTATAAAAGGCTAACTTTATAAATTAATTTAGAAAATAAAATGTTAATAATTAATAAATTAGTAAATTAATATCAATCATACATTTATTAGATAGCATACACAGCTATACCAAAATTATTCTGCTTGTTTATTTTATAAAGAAAATAGTTTCCCTTTTATGATTACGTATTTAAGATCATAATCTATGCACATTTTGTTGTTTATTTATGTATTAATTTAAGTTTAAGAATAAATAAAAAGTACATTATTTCTATATTATACATCTAAGTCCTACACTTAAAATTAAAATAACCTATTATCAACTTGATATATTCATCGTTTTCATTACACTTAATTATCAATTTCAAACTTTCATTGCTATCTTTATTTTGAAAAATTAACATTAATTATATGACCTCTACTATATCAAAGCATATAAGGATAAAAGCTTATATAAAAATGATAGCTCTATTTCTGGTATTTCAAAAAGATAAATCTGCTTTCTATCTCTAAAGTATTAGCAATAAATTTCCTTTACTTTAATAGCTAAGATAATATAAGCAATCTAAGTATATGATTTAGAATTTATTTAAATAAGATTTGAAATAATAATAAATTTAACTAAATAGTAGCTTTTATTAAAACTTAAGCCTTTTTATTGTTTAAACTTAACTTATGGTAAATAATATTCCTTTCGTTAATCTTAGCCACTTAATACTAATATAAAGCAATTGATTATTTAAATAGTTTATTAATTTCCTAAAAAGCTTAAGAAGCTTTATAAATAAATAATAAAGAAATCTATTAATAAATTAATTAATAAATTTGATTGTAGAGCGCGTAGCACTCTCGTTGGTGCGCAGCTCTTTAAAAAAAAATGTTTCATACTGACAAGAATGTTTCTTACTGATAAAATTATCAGATACTGATAAACCTTATTCAATACTGGTATAACTATTCAGTACTGATAAAAATATTCAATACTGATATAATTTTAGAATACTCGTATCTTTAATACTTGCTGGAGGTCCAAGGACATGGCAGGATTGTGTCTCATTGCATCACCAAAGCAGAGGACGACATGTGTCAATTATGGGTACTTAAATTCCCAACCTCTGATGAAGATGACCTTGTTGTTCACCTTCGAAAAACTATGGCGATTTAAAAAAAAATATAATAAAAGTATGTAAATTATAGCTAGCTATATAATTATTAACATTTAAGATTGCTTAAATGTTTATTGCTTTACAATTTCATAAACTAACTCATTAATCCAGTTTTAAACTCTAGTTCTTTATAAAAAATAGTCCAGAAATTAAAGCTAAGGCTTTTTGTAAAATAGACAAGAACTACTACTAAAGTTTTATCTTGTAATTTCTAGCTGACTTAAAGCTTTAAGAAACAATCTAAAAATAAATTTATTTGTATATAACTCTTCATATACAAATTTTAATTATAAAATAAAGCAATTTAATAAGGGGACTTATAAATAAACTTTTATTTAACATTTAAAAAATTAATACTTTAAATTTATTTTATTCACATTCATATTTAAAATATTTTAAGTAATTATATATAAAAGAAAATTATTAAAGTAAAAATATATAGTATTTGACTGAAATAAAAACTAATAATTGTATAACTAAAATTAAAATATTTAATTTTAAATTTTTGTATATAAGATAATAATTTTTTTTGTTTTAAAATAGATAAGAAAATTTAGATTATCTAATTTAACTTTAAAAGAATATTAAGTAACTTAGGATTAAAATATTCTATTTTATTTTTAATAAAATAGAAGAGTAACTAAGTTTAAGTTATATTATAATCTTTATTTATCTATATTAGAATTTTTGGATGATGGAAGGGGACAAATTTTACATTATTAGATGAATTCTTTAATTTAAAAATAGAAAATGTTTTGATGTAATGAAGAAGATCTAGATAGAGATACAAAAAAGATTCTATACAAAATTAATTATGATAATAAGTTTAATTTAACTACTTCTAAATTAATAAGCTTAAATAAAAATATTATAAGTTAATAATATACAATTACTAAAAGCTATTCATAGGATTATAAATTTAGTGTATAATAAATAATTTATTATTTTTTACATTTTAAGTTAGTTATTCTAGCACAATATTTAAATTTAAAATCTCATAATTTAGCTAATATTAAGATAACCTCACTATATTAATTAGCTAATGAATAAATAAAAAAGTGATTTTAATACTAATTTTGTTTATTAGATGATTAAATAAATAATTATTTATAATATAAATAATTTATATTTAAAGTTAATTATATTATAAAATATTAAATATAATTTAATATTTAATAAAATAAATAAATTATTATTTTATCTTAACTTTTGTCTTATATTCATTTTTAAATTTTTTAATTATTCTTAAACTTTATTTATATAATAAATGATACTATTTTTATTTCTTAACTAAATATAAAATTTTATAATCTTAAATGGTTGTAGATTACTAAATTAGTTAATATAAAATTTAATTAGATTAAGCAATAAAAATAAATTGGAACATATATAATATAATTTGCTTATTTTAATTTAGTTATTTAATAAAAATTATTTAATTGTAGTTGATAGTTTATTTAATATATAAGAATATTAAATAAATTTAAATTCAAATAAACTTTAAGTTCACCCTTTTAAATTATTTTATGATTGATCAACTACTGACCAGTTTATTAATATTATTATATAAAATGGCACCTAAGAAATAGACCTCTTTCGGCTCATTTATAAAAAAAGAATAATAATCTAACCTAACTGAATAAGAGCCACAATAAATCTAAGAAATATAATCGAAGGAAATTTATATATAATCGGTACAGCAAAGAGTATCAATATCTAATACGAATTTAAATTACAAAGATAAAGGATAGAAAAACTAGAAGACAAGCTAGAAGACAAGGTAGAAAAATTGATTGAATAATTAGACCTATAATTCCCCTCTATAGAAGAATCACTAAGTAAAAATCTAATCGTAAATAGTAATTAAATTGGAATAAATTGATAAATAATTTAATGAAATCCCTCAAATATTTCAATTTCATTTTTCTAAATTTGAATATCAAATAAGGAACTTTAAGAAAAATAAGAATAAAAACAAGTAATAATCTAAAAATAATTTGATTAGTAACCAAGTATCCCAATGGAAATCGAATCGGAATTCTAATAATAAGAAACAAATTAGATTAAATTCTATCAGAGAAAAATACGGGGCTACATATGTTAAAGGAATCACTTGCTGGAGAAATTTCTGAAAGAAACCAGAAATTGAAAGAAATAATAAGAATAAATTTTAGAAGAACTATTTCGCTTTTGACCAACAAGAACAGGACAAATTTACAGAAAGAAATTCTAAAACTCAAAAGCTAACGACTATAATAACGGGAGAAGGAAGCTGTAGGACAATTGGATTTCGGGAAGGAGACAAGGATGACGGAGTAATAAAGTCCTATGACATCCTTTAGTTTAGGAGAGAGCAGGAGAAAATGGAAGATAATCTGTAGAACTATTCCTAAGAACTATGAACTTAAACTTAACTTAACTGATTTTATAGAAGGTAAAGTTGGGGAAATTTAAATAATATTATCTAGAAATATTTCTATTATTTTAGAAAATTGAGGAATTTTCATTCCAGAACTTATTCCATCACCTAATTAATGATTTTTTAAATCTATATAAATAGTCAAAACATTTAACTTCTCTTCTTACTGTATCTAAATTATAATAATTTAAACTCTACTCCTTCAGTAAAATCCCCTCTCCTGTGTTTAAATAATTCAACTAGAGTTATTTACTTTAATGAAATTCTTATTACTAAAACAGCTCAAATTGATATAATTATTTGCATATTAATCAAACATTTACTATCTACTAAATATAAGGTCTTTTAGAGTTAAAGTATCCTAAGCAAGATTGATTTATAAATCAAGCGTTTAAAAAAATTGTAAAGCATTCTCGTTCTTTTGATAGTATGATGGTGATTCGTTATTATTTTTGCCTTCTGTATAAGGTTAGATTTTAATTGTTTTGATCCTTTTCATTCATAACAACATCTTAAAATTTCACATCTTTTAGTGCTCGAATAATTTAATAAACATTCTAGTTGATGGTTATGTGGAGAAATAATAATTAAATTAAATTGATTTGCTTCCTATAATTAATAAAGAGTATTTTATATAGATGTGAAAGGATATTCTTTAGTTCCATTCGTCTAATTATAGATTGTTAAATATTTCCTATGTTGCTACATAGACTTAATTTATCTCTTCATTGGAAGAGGAAATAAAGATAAATAAAGTAATGAAAAGATCATAAGTTTTTACCTTTATTAATTTTGTCAGTTAATAATAGTTAAAATAAATAATTTAAGTTATGTTCCAATTTCCAACTAACTGCTTATGACTATATATATCTAATAATTTAATCTACATAAATAAAAAATAAAATATAGTTAATTATTAATTTTACTTAAATAAGTTCTATAGTATTTAGCTTAGAATTAGCTCTAAGTATTATTTTATTATTTTAAGGTTATAATCATTTAAGTTTTTTATTAGTTCAAGCATCTTTGCTTACTTTATTAATAAATATAAGGTATTTGTTCAAATGTTTAATATATAATTAAACTAAATCTAATCAAATCTTTTAAGATAAATAAACCCAGAAAAATTGTTGTGATTTATCGTTTATTTAAATTAAAAGAGTGTAGTTTTAGAATATTTTTTTATCAAAAATAAATATAATCTATAAATAAAATGCAAAGTCAGATATCTCATACTTTTTTTTAGTTAATTTATTTAATTGTACTTATACTTCCAATAATTTACTTTAGCTTTTTTAAAAACTACTAAAATCTTTTGTACTTTATATATTTATTTATCTTAGCATCAATTTATTGTTTTCTTTATTTGCACTGACAAATGTAATCAACTATTGTCTGGTCTTTGAAGATAACCATTTTCAAAGGTATTAACGAAAATTTTAAATCTTTAAAATCTTTTTGGTGCTTCAAGCAAGGTATTATTTTTTTTGTATTACTTCAAAAAATGCAGATTTCTACAACTAAAATAAGTAAAAATTCAAATATTTAATTTTAAATGATTTATTTCCTTTTTCTTCAAAGAAAAAACTTAAGAAGTATCTCATTACACCTCATCTTAAATCTAAATAATTTTTATTAGTCAAAATTCAGAATTTTTAATATTTTACCACATAAAAGAAAATTTTCTAAAGTCTACCTTACTACTTTGATAAGAATACAATATACCTAGAATTTTAAATTTGATGAATGGTTAAATTATAGGAAAATAATTATTTTAATTACTATAAATATTAAATAAACATTAAGGACGAAATGTTTATTAAAACTATTAAGCTTATTATAATCATAAATCTTATTATTATTTATAAAAAAAAAGTTAAAAAGTTAAAAAGTTAAAAAGTTAAAAAGCTTTGTTAAAGCCTTAGTAGTCAGCCATCTGACCTATTCTATCAGCTTGTCTCCATTAGTTTGTCTTGAATTCTACTAGGCTTAGTTAGGCGGTGTAGCATTTCATTAGCGCACCATTCTTTAATATTCTGAATAGTTTTCATCTTGCATGTAGTCCTAATTATTTATCCAAGTATTAAGATTTGAATTAAAGAATTTTTTTCTATAAATTTTTCCGCTTTATGTAGGATATATCCTAAATAGTTTTCTAAAAATATCTTATTTATTCTTTCTTTAAATTTCGCTTAGTTAGTAGCAGTATTTTCATTGGTGTTATTTATTGCACACGTAGCATTTTATTCTTCTTTTAAAACTATTATTCTTTTAACACTTATTTAATTTAAATTTACTACTTATTTAAAATAAGCGTTTACTGTTTATTTTAATTTGAGGCTTCATTTTCATAATAATAATAATAATAGATTAACGTGACTTCAATATTATTAGGTTTTTTCACAAATGAAAAGTTTGCTAAGCTTAAAATAATTCACCTTCTACTTTAAATTTTTCTAATCTTCGTTATCATGTCTATTGACAAACCTCAATCTTTCTTTCTCAGTATCTCTTCTGTGTCGAATCCTGACCAATTCCTTTTGAAATTACTTACAGCCGCTTGAGTTTAGAGAGCATTCTAAGTGATTTACAATCATTTTTTCTGAATATTCTGCCATCTTGTGTGCATCACAACTTTTTTTAATTATACCATCTTTTTTTGGCATTCGTATTCTTATATTTTTAATAACTACCAACAGTCTCTTATCTTGTGTCCCATTTTTTTCAAGTATCAGCATGCGATTTTTCTTATCCTGATAGTAAATTACTGTGATACTTTTCCATCTGATCGTTTCTTTGATTTTGCATGATCTAACAAAACCACTTTTCACAATTGCTGATTTTATTATTAGAAAATCTCTAATTTTGCTTCGGTCGCTTAAATTTTCTAATTAATTTGTTCAGTCAAAAGAATAAGATTAAGTTGCTATTTGATTTCATTATTATTGATGTGAATTTCAGTGATATTTCATATAGGACTATTATATTTCTCTGTAACTCTTGAACCGAATAGTATAGCTTTTGATTCTCACTTAAGAGAAATTCCAGATCGATTAAGTAATCAATTAAGCTTTCTTGGCTAGATAGTTGATGATTACTTTTTCGGAGCCATTTTAAAATAAAAATATAATATTTTATATCTATTTTATTTGGTTTAAACTAAATTTTATTTTAAAGCAAAACATGTCAATTGAACTTCAATTAAAAATTTTAATTTTATTAAAATTTAAAATAGTGTTAAAGATTAAGATTTAGGGAACTTTAATTTTTAATTCTAGAAATATTTTTACAAAATTTAGTTAATAAATATTTATTGGATTATTTACTAAAATAATTAGATTTAGAGCATCTAGCACCTCATTGACATGTAGTTCTTTTAATAAATTTTTTAAAGTTTTTATAAATTCTTTAATGAAAATCTCTCCTAGTGCTAGCCTTCCCTTGAAAATTTTGTCTTGTACAGGGTTGCAATCGGAGTGCTACTCCAAGTAACCTTAGTATCTGAAATCTTTCAACAGAAACACTTTTCTATTCCTCAAGTTCTTTCACTTTTGACTCCTCCCAAGATTCTTGAACTTCTCTTCACCCAAGGGTACTTCTTGGTACCAAAGTTTAATAGATTTTATTGGGAGGATTGGTCCTCCCTATTTAAATTAAAATATATTAAATATAGTTAAAATATTAATATTATCTTTTTTATAAAAGATTAATAATATAAAATTTGTTATCCTTTTTTGGTTTACCTTTATCAAACATTTTTTGGTAATTAAACTTTCCAAACGTTATTTAAAAAATTTGATAATCATTTTATTTTCCTTAAATCCTAATTATTATTTTTGTTCTAATTTAAAATTAATTAGATATAATTCATTAATCTTTTTTAGTAAAAATTTTACTAAGTAGTTAATTTAGAAGACAAGAGGATTTTAGTAGTTAATTTAGCCTAGATAACTAATACTCTCATTAAACACAATTATTTTTTCCATTCTATTAAATTTAGTTTTACATATCTTCCTTAACTATTTTATAGCATACTTTGGGACTTCTCAATTACTATATAGCTTCTTATTACCAAAGTAGTTTGAGTGAATAATTAATAGAAATGTAATTTAATTATATCTTTATTAACTCTATATGTAAACTTTCTCCTTTCTTACTTTTTTACATTCTACTCTTATTTTTATTTAAATTAGCTATAACTTGAATAAGGGTAAACCATAATAAAATTATAGTTAGAATTTTACCTTAAAAAATATTAATAAAATAGCTTAAGGATAGAGGCTTAGCAGATTTTGGAATGGATTAGTAAGATTTGAAATACTCCTTAATTTCTAATCTGGAGAATTTGAGCTAAGGAGAAAAGAAAAAGCTATTATTTAACCCTTTTATGTATTTTATTCTATCATTGTTCCATCTTTGATATATCAGAGGAGCTTTTAACTCTGAGTGTAATAGCTGCTTTATAATAAGTTCTGTAAAATAAGCAATAGGTATATAATAAGAGCAGATAAATAAGAAAAGTCTATTTATACATTAAATAGTGTTATTAATGCAATATTTCAAAAGGAAAATTTATTCTTCCTATATTCATTGTTGGCTTCATTCTCTTAGTTCAGAATAAAAATTAAAAGTATATTAAAAGTAAAAATTTAATTAAAAAGTGAAATGGAAAACTCAAATGTTCTCAGCTAATAGTTAAAATGGAAAAATTTCCAAAATTAAAAAATTTAATAACTAAAGCACATTTATAAAAATCCAAAAATAAGTTTACTTATAAAAAGCAAAGCACATTATTTAAAGAAGTATAAGATTGATATAATTCATTGCTAAATTTTTAAAGATAAGCATTAAATTAAATTAAAAATTTTAAGGTTAATGGAGTGTTCCCTTAAAAGATCCATAACCCCCTGTATTACCTTTTACAGGGTCTCGGACTCCCATGTGTTTCCACCCAAGTTCACTTCCGAGCTTCCGAACGTCTTGGAGTTATCTTCTTACGTCATAATTAACCATCCGAGGAAGGATAAAACATGGTCAATTCATTTCAAATCTTTTTTCTAATTTCCCTTATTTTCCTAGCATCTTCTTCAAAGATGATATTGACTGCCACATATGTAGCACTTTTTTGAAGTATTTTTCTTAAGTCATGGGTTGTTCTTCTACTATCATTGAATCTTATGGCTATTAGCTCTCTAATTTCTCTAACCTTTGCTTAATTTCTTTAACTTACTAAAAGGCATTTTCATATTTTTAAAAGTCTATTCCCATTTATTCATCTAGTCTAACAATATCGCATTCTATTTCTTGATATCTGTTATTAATATTCTATTTTGTAGCAAATTCAGTGTGTGGCTTTCTCATCGTCCACATGATCTTATAAATCTTGTTATAAACTGATAACATAATGCTCGAGATTCTCGACTTTATCGGTGTAGTTGAAAATAATCTCCACAAGTTATTCCTTGTCTAAATTCGTTAGTTGATTAAATGTATGCCTCTTTTTAGGAATTTTTGCAGGTAGTTATTTTTCTTCTGATATTTAGCAATATTTTTTCTTTTAAATCTTAGTTGGTGTTTGTTAATTTAGAAAGATTGATCAGTAGTATTACGAGTAATCTTTTCAATAAGAAAAACCTTTGTTCCAACTCTCCATCTTTTTTTTTAAAGATAAGCGTAGTTATTAATTTAAATTATCACTCTCTTAATTAAATAATTATATATCTAAAACTTTTATAATAATGAGATTAAAAAGTCTATTATAAACATATTATAAAGCTTCGTTCCATTGTAGATAAATTAACTTATTGACTTTTAGCCAAAATCCTAAATATTTATTAATGAAATAATTTACCAGTTTAAAGCTTTAAATCATATTCGTTTTTAATTTATAGCATTTTAACTAATGTGAAGCAATATAAATTGCTTCACTGATTTTAAGATAATTAAGGCAATGCTTTTTTGCTAAAATAAGCAACAAATTTATTATTTGGCTTAAAAAGGAAATTGCTTTATTTAAAAGCTATCAAGCTATATTCGCAATAATTTTTAAGAATATTCAGTAATTTGAAATCTATCAAAATACATTATAAAACAATTTAGTAATAAAGAATGCTTAATAGAAGTCTAAAGTGTTATACATTAGACTCTAAGAATTAAAAAACTAAATAAAAAAGGAGCTTATTAGCTAAAAGTTAAATAAATGCTAAATTAAGAGGAGAAAATATGTCAGCTTTATTGATTCTTCTTTAAGAACACCAAATAAGAATAAGCAACTAAGAAAGAGGAGGAGAGGAAACTAATGCAATTCAAGCAAACGGAGAAAACTCGTAAGTCCAAAACAGAAGTACGTAAATGTTAAATTTAATAAGTGCTAATGCAGACATATGAAGAAGCTAAAACTACTTAGACCTTTTGTTGGTAAAGTTCGAAAAACAAGTTAGAGATAAAATACCTTATAAGAAGAAATTATAATACTTAAGACTTGGTTAACGAGCTTCCTAATTAAATAGGGGACTAAAACTATCAACTGAAAGAGATCTTCAGTTGAATGAGTAACACGTCTTTTTCTATAAAAGAGAAGCCTAAGACATTTGAAATTTGATAAAGAAGCAACAAGATATCACGTAACAACTATAATAACAAATAGAGGTCCTTATTGGGTTTCACTAAACCATTGTAATGTAGCCACCACAAAAAGTTAACCTTGATTGAATGGAGCTGGAACTCCCTATTGTTCCTCCATAACTTCCAGCAAAATTACTACCACTTAGAAGAAAATATTATGGATGCACCAGTCAAAAATATCTTAATTGTTAGTGCCGAATTTTTTCAAATGTGGTAAAGATTATATAGAAAAAATAAGAAGTCAGAAATTAATCATATTTTTAAGAGTAAAGAAGAAATGAAAAAGCTAGAAAAATAATTTTTGCAATAGTAATAAAAAGCTGTATAAATCAAGAGTGTAATAACATGAAATAATTTTCAAAGCAATACAGACCTTAACAGCAAAGTTGGAAGGAAAACCAATTAAAAAATTAATCTATAATTAGAAAGAGGATGAAAAAATCCGGAAGATAAAATTTACTGCTGAAAGTTATTTTAACACTTCATATATTATTATTATGCTGAATTATGATATTTTATTATTTTTCTAAGTATTACTTGTCTAGTAAATTTTCTCACTTCAATTATAAAAAGTTTTAAATTTAAGATCTAGAACATTCTTTACTAATTAACTAATATTAAATAATAGAACTAGCTTATTAATCTTCGAATCATATAAATTTTTTTCTTATTAAGAACTAAAGCTTTGAAGATTAAACTAAAATATATAAATCAAGTTTGATTATTTGAAACCAACTTTATTTATTACAATATTTAATTTAGCTTGTATATAAGGGTTGCTCTATCATAATTAGACTAAATAATTAATTAAATTTGATTTGAGAAATGCTTTAATAGATAAAAATTGAATAGCTTTATAAAAGCATTATAACAAATCCCATATAATTCTAATTTAAATTCTCTTAAATATATGGAATTTATCTTTGTATTAATTCATTTTTAAGTCGATACAAAGTTGAATTTAATGAGTTGACATCAAGATTAAAGTAGTTACCTTCGTGATAGTACTGATATAAGTGAAAATAATGGAGATTTTGTTGATTATAATACTTCAAGAAGATGGAAAATAATTCAGAATATTAAAGAAAAGCAAATGCTTACTTTAAAAGCCTTACATAAACGTTTTACATTAGTACTTTAATCTATAATGCTCTTTGCCTTATTTAAAACTTTCTTTATTATCTTAGTTTATTTAACTTCTAAAAATTAACAAAGGGAAAGTAAGCATTTATTTACATGTAAATTAGTTAAGGTTGATGCATATAACTATGATAATGACAAAGGAAATGGAGTATTTATAAGTTGAATTTAAAACAATTAAAGTTTAAGCTATAAGAAGTTATTATTCTTATATTGAAATTATTAAGTCAAATGCTTAGGTTACCTTATAATGAAGTTATTATAACCAAATTTAAAAATATAAAGCATTTTTATTTAAATTTAAGAAATTAAGCAATAATGCTGAAAGAGTTGTAGAGATAAAAGCATAACTCTACTATATTTAAAAGCTAGAAGTAGTCCTATCATATCATAGTTTTTAACCCATCTATGCTTTAAAAACCTAAAGCTTATTATCTCAAATATTTAACTTTCCCAAATAGTGTTAATATGGAGTCTGAGTTAATAAGCAAGAACAAAGATATTAATTAATAAAACAAGTTCACAGCAAGCAAGTTAAACTAGAAATATAGATCACTATAAACAATTTAGAAATAGTTTTAGTCTAATAATTTTCCTTAATTTCAATGTAGTTAGAATATAAAATTAAATATCAAAGCATTTTTAGTTTATTATCTCTAATATACAGTCATTAAAGAGAGGTTATTTGAGAAAAATAATAAGAAAGGTAAAATTATTCTCTAAATATGAAAGTCATCTAATAAATGTGTATTGACTATTAATTTCCTTTATTGATAACTTATTCACATTAAATTCTCTAAATTAATCTTAAAAATTAACTTTCTATAGAAAAATATTATTATTTACAATGTTGTCATCAATCAAAGAATAGTTACTGTGGAGGGAAAATATCTAATAGACTTATTTGAATATTTCTTTTTTTTATAACTTTCCTTTTATATAAAAGAGAATGAAATTATTAAATTCAAGTGGTGATTCTATAAAATATTGACTTCATTAAGGTTAATATGAATTATATAGCAAACTTATTAAATAAAAAAAGTGCTTCATAACACAGCATAACTCAGGTATCATAACTTTTTTTTAATTATTTGCTGTGATAAATCAATCCAAAACTGGAGACTTTTAACAAATATTATAATAAGCTGAATCATAAATTTAGTTTTATTTATTTAAAAGTACTAAGAGATTAAATCTAAAATGAAAACAAATCATAAAATAATTTTTAGTCCTTAACTGGGACTTATATTTTCTTTATTCAATTATTCTTTTTTATTAAATAAATATTATTAACTAAAAAAATTAGCTTGCTTACAATACCTCCAAATCAAGGCTATTTTCTATTTCTTTCTCTTGTCCCTTGAAATCTGAACTCATATGAATTTATATCTTATCTTTACATCCAAAAATATTTTTTTTAAAAAGATTTTAAGGAAAAGCTCTTTAGGTAATAATTTTATCTTTTATTTTCAACTTGAAATAATCTAATATTTAGAGATGCTAAGTAAATATAATTGTATGTGATATTTTCTTTATAGACTTTATATTTAAAGTTTCATAACTCATAATTTTTTTTATTTGCAGAGAAGAATCAAAGAAGGGTTAATATTTTAAGATTATTAAAACTTGATTTAAAATAAAAAATCCTAAACCAATAAAATTTTAGCTTTCTCTTTAGTATAACCTTTCTTTCCTTTTACATTCAAGTTGTATACTGAAAATAGTTAAAAAAACACTCCTCTACTTTTATATAAGCTTATCTTAGCTTTTTTGCTGCCAATATTATAAGATTTAGTTTATGGACTTCTAAAGCTTTTCCCTTAAATTTCTAAATAGTAAAAGCTATTAAAGTGATTTACTTGTATATATCTATTACTTATAGCTTAGTATAATGAATTTACTTATTGATTTGAATGTTTTCTATAGAAGTATTGATTATGATAATGAAATTGAATATACTTATACTAACTAAACTTCTCTTATCACCTAATTAACTAATACTGTTTAAGAGATTTTAAAAGTTAGATAGCTTAAGTCATTTAATAAACTAAATTAAATCCATCTATTTATTATTTTATACCTTTATAGTTTAAAATGACTTTATCCCTCTAATCCCTTTTCTTTTTTGCCACTATTTTTGCCTTCTTTCCTGCTTCCAAAGCTCAAGTTTAATAAGTATATGTCACTACACCTGAAATATTCAAAAAGTTAAACATATCTAACTAAAATGGAACTGAAGGATATCCATTTACTGATTTATCAGCTGCTATTTACTACTCAAAGGAAAATCAATCAGTATCAATTTTAATATCTCCTCATAATCATAAACTTGACTGCTTAAATTAAGCTTATAATGCAAATACCTGTGATATTGTTAGAAACGGATCTAAGTGATAAGGTTCTAAAACAATTACAATGCAAACATATTAAGAATGTGGAGATAATTAAAAATCAGCAATGTGCTATGAGAAGAATAACACAGCAGTAATATTAGTTTAATATCCTGGGCTGGCAATAAGTCTGTAGTAAGATCTCTTCATTATCAAAAATCTCATTATTTCAGGAGAATAAATGCCATCATTATTATCAGATTCGTATATAAATTGATACAACTATCCGTACAAAAATTTCCATATAGGTGAATTAATCCAATCTAATCATTTAAGACACAATTTTAAGAGACTTTATAGTAGACTTTTATTTTTAATTGGAAGATGATTTAATGAAGAAGAAGAAAGCGAATTAGAATAAATTAATTAGAATACTTAAAACATCTTGTGCTGGCAATAAATTCAAACTTAACAATAGTAAATAGCTCATTAACATACATTTGAGGAAAACTCTCTTTTTAGTATTAAAAGCAATTTGATAATAAGAAACTCTCTATTTGAGTATAGTAAGTCATTACAAAGTATGCTTTACTTCTATAATTCATCTTTAATATTATCAAACTCATCATTTACATAAAACAAATGTGATTATGGAGTTTTATATTCTGAAAATTCTAACTAATCTTATGTTGAAGGGCTTTTCCAAAATAACTCAGCAATTTAAAAAGGTGGAGTTATTTTGCGAAAAAGGCAATAATTGACATATCAAATTGTAAGTTTATTGACAACTAAGAACAAGATGGAGGAATAATTTTCTTAGAGGATTCAGTATGTAACTATATAGAAAACAGTTAGCTTATTTAAAACTAAAATTAATACAGTGGAACAATTTGATTATAGGGAGTTAAAATAAACTTAATATAAAATGTTTAGTTTAAAAAGAATACAGCTTATTAAGGTGCCTCTATTTATAGTTACTATTCAAATATAAGTTAAATTTAAGATTGTTAGTTTGAAGGAGAATCGTAGCTAGCAAGGAGATTTGTACTTAGAAAATTCATACATTCAATACATTTAAAATATATTAGCTAAGGGAAATTAAGCTGCATAAGAGGGAAGTTTTTTGTATTGAAGTAATCTTTAATTGACTATATCCAAGATAGTTAATTTTATAATAATAAGGCTTACTAAAAAGGAGGAGTTATATTTTTTGTTTAGAATAGCATCAGTATAGCATTAGAAAATAACACATTTTACAACAACAGTGCTGAAACAAATAATGGAGGCTGCATTTATTTGGAAAAATCTGAAATAAAATTAATTTAAAATAATAAATTTGAACTAAATAAAGCATAAAATGGAAGTGTAATTTATGGTTATGATTAGACAATTATTGATTAAATATTTAACTGCTCTTTTACTAATAATAGTGCATAATAAATAGGAAGTGCTATTTTTATTTCTTTAGATTCTAAGATAACTAATATATCTAATATTCTAGCCATTAGAAACTAAGGAACAGACTAGCAATCAAAAGGAGGATTCTTAGCCTTATAGAATTCAGAAATCAAGCTAATAGAAAGCAACATTTTTTCTGAAAATGTTGCTAAATAGCAAGGAGGAGTATTTTATCTTATAGAGAAGTCTAAAATAGAAAGAATTGAAAATAACTAGTTTATTAAAAATGAAGCCAATAATGGAGGCTCCTTTTATCTTGATGATTCAACGATCAATCTAATTTAAAACAGTTAATTTGGTTAAAATAAGGCTTACGATAGTGGAGGAGCTTTATTTTCAGGTTATTAGGCTGTTATTGAAGAAATTAAAAATTGCTTATTTTATAATAATACAGCAAACAAAAAGGTGGGGCAATTAATTTGGAATCTTCTTTTGTAAGCAAAATAGTAAATATAAGTGCTTAAAGTAATCAGGCTAGTTCTGGAGAGGTGGATTTATATATTCACAGGAATCAAAAATTTAGATATTAGAAAATAATATTTATAATAAGAATGAAGCATAGAAAGGAGGAGTCTTCTACTTTGAAAACTAGATTAATTAATAATTAACAAAGATAGTAAATAGTTCATTCCAATATAATAGAGCTGAGCAAGGAAGTGTTGGTTATTTAAAATCTCTTTCTTTAGATATTTAAAAAATAGAAATTTAATATAACAAAGCGACTGAATCTGGAAGTCTATTTATAGAATAAAGCTAAGTTACTATATTAGAAATTTAGGTGTTCAATAATACAGCAGTCAAAGGAGCATTTATTTATGCTATAAAATCAAGAATTGATATAGAAAATATTTAAAGTAGTTAAAATTATGCTGAAGATAGTGGAGGCTTAATTTACTAAGAAGCTAGCATTCTATCAATTTCATATTTAAAAATACGAGAAAGCTATGCTAGATAAGGCTCTTGTTTTTATTTATCAGCTGGAAGTTAAATAGACGTTAAATGAAGTGATTTTGAAGCGAATGAAGTATACGATAATGGAGTAATAATATTTGGAACTTCATCTAATATAAGTATCTAATAGAGTAAGATAAAAGCTAAACTATGCTAAATCTGGTAACTTATTCTATTTATTTCAGTCATATTTATAAATATTCGATACTTAAGTCATATAAAACTAAGCTAAGAAATCTATTTTTTACTTAAGTTCTTCCAATCTTAACCTAACATCAGTTACTTTGATAAACAACAATGCATCTTTAGGAAGTTTAGTAGAAATGTTGGTAGGTGATAATTCATCAATTACTAAATGTGCTATTAATAATAATTCAGTGAGCTCAGTGATAAAGTAGTAGAGATTAATTTAATAGCTATAAATGAGACTTAATTTAGGGATAATAAAATAAACTAGCAACTAATAGAAGCAAAGGATACTCATATACAAATATAAGAAAGCTCCTTTATAATAAATTAAATCACTAATGGAGCTTTAATTGAAATTACCAATTAGATCCTTAAATTAGTTAGTTGTGCTTTAATATAAAACTAAGTAAGAGCAAGTTCTTTAATCTCTCTAAAAAGCACTAAGTCTTTATTCTTAAATTCTACTTTCTAATAAAATAATGCTATGATAGGAGCTTCAATTTAGTCTTAGCTTTCAACTTATTAAATAGTTGATTGCCAATTTTTAAATAATTAAGCTTCTTAGTAAGGAGGAGTAATAGAAGCTAACTAAGATATTATCTAGATAAATAAATGCTAGTTCATGAAAATAAAGCTAAGAATGGAGCAGTCTTATCATTTACTTAAGTATAAGCTACTATACAATAAATTAACGCAAGCTATAATAAAGCTGAAGTTGGAGGATTTATTAAAGCAGATTAATCAAACATTCAGTTTATTTAATCAAATCTAAGTAACAATTAAGCTAACTAAGGTGGTGTGTTTTTCATCTAACAATCTATTTTGAAGTTTCAAGAAGTCTAGTGTAAGTAAAATAAAGCTTAAGATAAAGGAGGAGTCGGTTATATGTTTTAAGATAGTTTATTCATATGGAAAATTCAAATATTACTTAGAATAAAGCTTTAGATGGAGCTTTCTTATTCGCATAGAATTCTTAATTCATAATAATAAACTCAGAAGTTAGTAACAATACAGCTTATTCTATGGGAATTATTAATTTATGAATTTCTAGCTTATAATAGCCAAGCTAGCTAGAATAAGTAAGAATAAGTGATAATGATGGATAATCATCTATAGTATTTGTGTACGAAAGTAGATTAAATATAAATAGGATAGTAGTAAGTAAAAATAAAGGATTTAAACAGACTTCAGGTATTTTAGGGTAATACTCGAAAATAAGTATAAATGGATCTACTTTTGAAGATCAAAAGGGATACACTGGAGCGTTTATTTATAGTGACCTTTATTCTGAAATAGAAATAAATAATAGTTGGTTTAGAAATGGAGAAGGAGAATATGAAGGAGGAGCAATTTATGTAAGATAAAGTTAGTTAAGTATGAATTAGGTTAGGTTTGAGAATATGAGAGGAGGTAAAGGAGGAGTAATTTATGGGTTTGAATCAAATATGAGTCTGAGAAAATAGATTTTGTTAATAGTACTTCTAGTTATGGAGCAGTAGTTTATGCATAAAAAGTAGTAAATTATGAATTGAAGATAGTAGAATTGAAGACTTCTAAGATACTGGTTTAGTTATAGAAGAAAGTGAATTAAATTTAAGTGACGTAAAGTTTGAGAGAGGAGTAAGTAATAATAGTTATGGGTCTGCTATTTATGCATTGAATTCTTAGATGAATATGAGTAACTGTATTTGTTAAAATTAGAGATCAGTATAAGGTTCTTGTTTTGCTATAGTGAATGATGATCTGAAATATAATTACTTAATTAAGAATAATATCTTTTAAGATTGTATAGCAACTGAACATGGAGGAGTTGGTTACTGCTTGAATGGTAATATAACTTTTAAGTAAAATGTATTTTAGAATAATAAAATAGATGGTTAGAAGTAATTTGCTTCTAAAGGTGGAGCATTAAGATTAGTATGTGATAAGAAATAAATTTGTAACTATACATTACAAAATAATTCCTTTATCCATAATTCTGTTACTACTAATGTAGGGGAAGGAGGAGCTATTTCTTTTCAAGCTACTCTTCCTACTTTTATACCCCATCTCAATACCTCTTCCATATGCACGCTATTTATCAAATAATTCTGCTTATTATGGAAATCATTTAGCTGCCTTTGGCTACCAATTAAGTAATACCTCAATCTTGATGTATTGGCTCATTGCTATTAAAATAAGTCTGAAAGATAATTAAATAGACTAGTTACCTGGATTTTCCTATAGAAGAAAGAAAATTATTCATTACTGATGTTTATGGTTAGCTAGTAAAAACTGATAATACTTCAGTTGCTTAGATAGAAGCATTAGATTCAAATTAAGTAACATTTTCAGGCAAAACAAAAATCTAAGCTGAAATGGGTGTTTTCGATATAAAAGATCTAAGTATAAATACAAAGCCAGATAGTGATGCAATTTTGCAACTTAGTACTGATGCAATAGATTAAAAAACTTACCTTAAAATCTATAAATTTAAAATAAAATTTAAATGAAAGTTCATTTTTCTAATTGCCTTGTAGGTTAAATATTAGTAAATGAGAAATAGTGCTAGAATTGCTTTTATGGATAATATTCTTTAAACGAAAGTGATAAAAATTGTAAAGAATGCTTTGAAGGGGCAACATGTTATGGAAGTAATTTAATAATTCCAAATAAAGGATATTGAAGATATAGTTTTTTTTACAGATAAAATGCATAAATGCCCAAATTCTGAAGCTTGTTAAGGAACTTCTTTAACTAGTAAATATATATAAGATTATCTAGGTAAAACAAATGAAATATCAAGATAACAAATGCTTAATGAAACAAATATATAAGGATATTGTTACTGAAGGATATTAAGGAATCTTATGTGATGTATGCTAAGAAGGATGATCTAAAAATGGACTCAGCAAATGCGAAAAGTGTTTGAAAAGAAAAGAGTCTATAGTTTTTGCTCTATTTATTATAGTGATATTTATATTTTCATCATTTTATATAGTCAAATCTACTTTAAAGTCAGCTAGTCAGAAAGATTCATATTATGGAGTTTATTTTAAATTTTAACTAACTACATGCAATTTTCAGCTTTATCATAAAACTTTAAATTTAATTGACCAAAAGCTTTCAATGACTTGTTTGAAGTCAATTAAGGTTACATTGCAATAACTACCACAATATTTAGATTTGATTGTCTGTATCAAGAAGGTGAAAGAAAGTATTATAGTAAAGTTACTATCAGCATTTTATTACCTTTTATCATTTTAATAGCTTCCTTAATCTCCTTATCCTTCTGATCCATAGTTAAGTGTAAACCTTTTAACAAATCAGTTTTTATAACTGTTCTAAGTGTTTCCTTCTTTTAAATTTATACCAGCTTAATATTAACTATTTTTAGTGCTTTTAGTTGTTACAAACATTTTCCAATAACTTTGATGTATTAAATGCTTATGTTGAGATAGAATGTTGGAAAGAACATCATTTAAACTTCGTTTTGATACTTGCCTTACCAGCTTTAATTCTATATGGACTAATGGTTCCTCTTGTAGTAACTCTATACCTTTATAAGAATAGAAAGAAGATTTAGACTTACTAAATAAAGTCATAGTTTGGATTCCTTACAATAGGCTATAAATAGGAGTATTACTTTTGGGAATTTGTTAAGATCTTCTAAAAGTTTATAATATCCTCTATCTTCATATTCCTATAGAAAGCTTCTATCATTTTCTAGTTCTGGATTTTAATAGCTGTTTTAGCAATCTTTATAGTGATCTAAGTGAGATATAAGCCCTTATAAAAGAAGAGCTAAATAAGCTAGAAATTAATTATCTGTACATTTCGGTTTTTATACTTTACTTAGGTATTTACTATGAATCTGGAGAACGTTACCCATAGATAGACTTGATTACCTTTATAGCATTAGTTATAGTTAACGTCTATTTTATAGCTAAGTGAAGCTAAAATTTAATAGTAGAGCTTGGTTTTTAGATATTAAGGAATTCAATAAAATGGTACTATCTTTTAGGCTGCTTCAAATAAAGAATAGATTTAATAGAGATTTCTAATAATTTAGATAGAAATTAATTATAATAGAAAGCTAAAAAGAAAAAGCATACAAAGCAAGAAGCTGACTAGTAGTTTAACCAGAAATATACCAAGACTAAGACAATTAAAAAAGTAACTTACAAGACTTTTCTTCAAAAAGCAAAAGCTTTATAAGCTGTTTGATTAGAAAGAAGAAATATAATGCTTACATTAAATTGAAACTTAGCTTTTACTGGAGATTAATTAGGAGTGACCTATACAAATTAATTTGTTGGAATAGTCACTTATCTGTAAAAGTAATATTGAAATAATAGAGTTAAACAGTTTCTCTAAAAGTATAGAGAGTAAGAGTAAGAAAGCTTTTTATCTAAAGAGGAAGAAGGCGATTGTCTGGAGAAGGAAACTAAAGTAATTAAAGATAAAAATGCTTTATAAAAAGATAAAGAATTCTCAATTTAATAGAATCGCGAAAGTTTTTAAGCTACAAATATATTAAACGCTGAGGTGGACGAGTCAGATTCGTTTACTTAGAGAAGTGATTAAGCTCTTCTTAAAGGAAATAATTAGCTAAGAAAGTCTTCTACTAATATTAAAGGATTTCTTCCAATAAAAAACCAAATAAATTCATTAGACTTAATGAAGCAAATCGATAAATTTGAAGTCATTAGTGAAGATCGAAGTTTAGATTTTGAATAATAGTATAAAATTCTAGAGTATTCACACAAACTAAATCGAATCTTACGATCCAAGTGATGCTAGTAAAAATTTCTTAAAGAAAAGCCAAGACTGAGCTAAGGAAAAGGATTGAGACTCTATATTTTAATTGATTAAGAATTCTATTTAAGTACTTAGTAAAGAATATTCTATTTCTATTCTTTTATTAAGTTTAATGTTAATCTTATAGCAACTTCTTCATTTCTAACCTCTTCTCCTTATAGATATTCTATTTTATGAAAATAAAAGTTTCATAGCTATAAGTTTATTTTCACTCTTTATTAAAGTCAATAGAACAAAATTGCATATAGTCTAAATAAATTCGTAGTGAAAATAGAGTGCTTATTTCTCTGTTAATTAGGATTTTCTATGCATTATCCAATATTTAAATTTATAGAATGCTATTTGTAGAAGGTTTAATAAGAGTTCCCATTTTATCTAATCAAGCTAGACTGAGCTATGTAAGATAAATAAATCTAATTATTTAGAAAACATTTATATATATAAAGGTTTAAAAGACAAGATTGTATGATAAATGAAGCATTCTGTCAATAGACTATTTATATTCTTCATCTATTCACTGCTATATCTTAAAAAAACCACAGGAACTAACTTAAAGTTATATAATTATATTTCTTAATCAATGTTTAATATACAGCAAGCGTTAATAATAGAAAAAAAAGGTGAGGAAGAATATTCTAAAGGAAAACAAAACACATTAAATTATATCAAAGCTTAGAAAATTTATCTTCTTTAATATATTAACAGAGAAATTAACTACAAAATCTAAACGAAGGAAACCATATTCAAAAAAGTTTTGAGAAAAGAGAAATAAAAAAGAAATAAACTGACTTAGTCAGAAAAATAAATATTATATATATTTTTTAAAAACCGCCATAGTTGTTCGAAGGTGAACAACAAGGTCATCTTCATCAGAGGTTGGGGAATTTAAGTACCCATAATTGACACATGTCGTCCTCTGCTTTGGTGATGCATTATACACAATCCTGGCATGTCCTTGGACCTCCAACAAGTAGATAAGATTACGAGTATTCTTAAATTATATCAGTATTGAACATTTTTATCAATACTGAATAATTATACCAGTATTGAAACAAGGTCTACTAGTATCTGATAATTTTATCAGTAACAAACATTCTTGTCAGTATGAAACATTTTTTTAAAGAGCTGCACACCAATGAGAGTGCTACGCGCTCTATGATCAAATTTATTTATTTTTATTACATTTTAGAAATTTGAAGCATTACATTGATAAATTATTTAATCTGCTGAGTTTGACAAAGAAGAAGGGAAAGTAATCAAATTTTTTAATTGAAAAACCTTACTAAAAATTAAAAAAATTAGTTTTTATTTTAAGTGTTTACAAGCTAATTTAGTATATTTTATGAAAGACTTTTATATGATAAATAAGATGTTTAAAGTAAAAGCAACTTTAAGAAAAAGTAAAGGTTATTAAGATATAACGATATCCTAAAATTATCTTAAAAATATTTAAAATTAATTTCTAAAATTAAATTGAACTTAATCTACTATAAAAAAAGTTCCTCCTATTTCAGATATAAGGCATTTATTATAAAGGGAATATTAAATTTATAAAAAGCTTGAATAGCTACCTTAAACTTGTCTTTTAAAGTGTTTTTTCTAATGCTATAACTAAATTTTTATATAATAATTCTTTATAAAAGGACAAATCACAAATTCTTTTAAGTATATTTATATAGTAAACTAAAATCCGGAAATGCCACAAAGCAAATATTTGATTAAAGGTATCAATTCCTTTAAAAATGTTCTAATTTTTTAGAGCAAAAATTTAAAATTTTAGGTTTTTTTATTTTTTTATTTGGTATAAAATCTTCACTTTGCTCACAAATAATTTAAAGAATTTAATAATTTTTAAATGAAATTATCTCATATTTTTACTAACTATTTCCAATTATTTTTGCCTTAATAAAATTGAATTTAGACATGTATTTTTTTTAAACAATGGAAGAATTACCTATTTATAACTTTAAGTGGAAGGAAAAATTTTAGAGCTAACAATTCGCCCATTTTATTAGATAAATATTCTCTAGATGGAATCTTTTAAAAGCAAGGATTTCTTGCTCTTTTTAATTCTGGTGCTTCTATGACTAAAATGCTTATATATTTAAAGCCTATCCTATAAGATACATTTGACTAAGTAATATTTGATTAATAAATTCTTCTTATTTAGAATCCAAAAAGGATGATCTGTGTTAGAGTGACTTAAACTACTACTAATAAGTCTAATGAGTTACACATTTCTCAAAGTTTATAAATGAATCTAGTTAAGATAAAAGAGATAAGCATCCTTTAATTTTCCTTATATTAAGCAGGTTCTTTTGATGGTAGATTCTACACTTTGAAAGATAAAATAATAACCTTATGATGACTAAGCAACTCAAATATAATATATTCGTTTATATTAAGTTTTATTCGAAGCTTCCCTTTATTAGTAATCTATCAAACTAAAAAGGTTTAAATAGTAAAATTAATAAACTAATATAACTAAAATGATATTTGACTTTAGAGGTTTAATTATACTACCTAAGCTCAAAGTTATAATCCTATATTTAAAATAAAGACTTAGAAATAAAAGAAAATTATTTAAATAATATGATTGACATTCTATAAGGATGAAATAGACAATCTTAGATAAATAAAGCAAATCTACTACAAAATTCTAAGATATAACTAGTTAAGTGCGATATCTCACAAGAATAACTACTTGCTATTAATTTACAAGCTAAGTAAATTAGGTGATAATGATTTGGATGATAATAATAATTAATAAGAATTAATTGAGATTAATGTCTATAAGCAAGATAATTCTCTTAATTTTCACAATATTCGTTTAGGTTAAATATAAGAAATATAAAAATAAGTTTAAACTTAGGCACTATTAGCTTTTTGCTATTATTTATAAATCATAATCATTACCTTAAGAAATCTTTCCCAAATAAAATAATTAAAATTTTACATAACTCTAATAAAAAGCATTAGAGATAATAAAAAGAGAGTATAAAAGATAGTTGGATTATTAATTTAGCTAGAATTAAAGAGTATAATAACATCTCTTTTTGAAGATTTAAGTTAACTTTAATTCTAGCAATTTAAGCTTGAGAGATATTAAAGCTTATATCACGTATATTAAACAAAAATTCCTTATTAAATAAGTAATATATTTAAGAGTTATAAAAGTGCATCAGCCGGGAATCGAACCCGGGTCACTTCGATGGCAACGAAGTATTCTACCACTAGACCACTAATGCTCTTAATGAATTTGAAAGCTAAATCTTAAATAAAGAAGTTAAAAGAAAAACTTAAAAAGCATACAAGTATATCACTTTTATAATACTGTAATTAACACTGCTATAAAATAACGAAAATATAAAAAATTAAAATTCTTAATTATTATAAAACTATAAAGTCAAATCTCTATTCAGCTATATATAAAATACCTATCATTTTAATAAGATTTTAGACATAAATCATAATGCCATAGTCAATTAAACATTTTCCATGATTAATTATTCCGAAATATAACGAAAGAAATAAAATTTAGGCATATAAATCGAGATTACAACATATTATCAAACAATTTTTTTTCTTAAATCTTGGAATTAATTTAAAATAATGAGATAGTTAACTTGATGAAATATCTAGAAGTAAAATAAAAGAAAAAAAGCAAATATAGATAGATAAAAAATATAACATTTTACATTTCGTAGATTCTAAAAGAAAAAGGAGAACTTAACCAGAAAAGCTTTTATTAAAGCTAAAGTGTTTATTAATTATTATATATAATGAAGCTATAAGAAAGAAAACAAAAATTTAAATAAATGATAATGAGTTTTACCTTACTTATCTTCTTTTCTTTTTAATCCTATCTTATATATTATTTTAGCTTCTTTTATCTCTTAACTTAAAATCTCAATTGAATAACAAAATAAAAAATATTTAATTATGCTCTATAGTTAAAATTTAGAAAACCTCGAAAATTCTTTCTTTCTAAATATTAAGAAGAGATTTTATTTAATTAAAGTGCTCATTAAAGTGATAGCCTTAATAATATGAAAAGAGATTAGATAAAAATAATTTAAATCCTCTAAGGTTTTTAATATCTCTTCTTTAGATAAATAATTAAATCTAAATATCAGTCTTTTAATTGTTTATGTTTAGTATTATAGACAAAAGACTAAAATTAGTTTCTCTTTGTATTCAAATTTATAGAAACTTAAATTAAATACTTTTTTCATATAGTTTTCTTAAGAAAATAATTTAAAATAATCATAATGGCGAAGCCTTTAAAGTGATTATAAAATTAGATAGATAAATAAAAAGTAATTTAATAAAGATATTAATCCTACTTTTTAATGCTTAAAAGGTTAGAAAATTTTAGAATTATCAATGTTATTATTTTAGCAAATCTATTTTAATGAAACACTTTAATTATTGGACATAAATTTGTTGAAAATACTAGAAATTTTATAACTACTTCAATTTTTTAAAACTTTTGACAAGCATCTCAATTAAAATTCCATAGAAATTTATAATTATAGCACATGCTAAAATTTCTATTTTGATGAATCTAAATATTCGTCTAATTTTTTTGATTATTTATGATTCTGAATCAAACTATGCAAGAAATAAAGAATATTTAAGTTTATTTAAAAATAAGTTATCAATTAAATTGTCATACTTTATTGAATTAGAGTGTAACTACATAAAATAATGAAAGAACTTTTAATTATACAGCTGAAGCTTGTGATAATTAAATTTTGGGTCTTTCCTTGGTTTAATTTTTAGAATATATTCATAAAATAAAGATTAAATTCTACAGATCTTAATCGAGTTTTGATATTATACTACTTATAATTATAAAATTTTGAAGAATCAGAATATTTAGTCTATAATTTTATTGTTTTTATCTTTTAAAGTAACTCAATGATTAAAGTTTAAAGCAGGTCCTAATTCAACAAAAGCACATGATTAAATTTTCCTAAATCTTTTTTAATTTGAAGTAATTTTTATTTAAAATTCAATTCTAATTTTCTCTGTGTCTGTTGATTCTTCTTAAGCATTATTTATATTTTTTAAATAAATTGGATTATAGAGCGCGTAGCACTCTCGTTGGTGCGCAATTCTTTAAATTAATTTTATTTAATGTCGAAAAATAAAATTTTATGGGTCTCTCTATCCTTGTTTTCTCTTCCTGCAGTACGTATTGTAATTTTTCCTTCCAAAGCATAGGATGCAATATGCGATTACGGGTACATCTTTCCCCGACCTATGATGAAGAAAGTTGTCTCTTTCATTCAGAGTTCTCCAGCTTGTCACATCTTCTTTTTCTTGACATTGGTTTCTCTTCCTCCAATTTATCCTCCGTCCGCGCTCAATTTTTTGTTGCCTTGCTGGGCCTCCAAGCAGCATCCGAAGGAAAGGGCTTTCCACCCTATTTAAATTAATAATATAATTTAATAATAATCAGAAACATTTTATTATTACCTTTTTCTATTTTTTAAATTATTTATTCTTTCATAATTTATTTTTTTATTTATTTTAGCTTATTGTTGTCTCTTTAGAGGCTAACTTTAATTTATAAATTCTAGCTTATCCTCTATATTATGGAAAATATTTTAAGTAGATAAAGCTTGCTCTTCAACTTTAATTAATATACAAATATAAAATTAAATATTTTGACGTTCTTGGAGGTATTTTAGCCTTTTTCCCGCCAACCTCTAGATTGCTCTAAAGGCTATATATAAAAGTTTAGATTTCTCTACAACTCTTCTCCTTGTTATGCATAATGCTCTTGAGGAATTCTTTCGCCTATATAATAATTGGTATCTTTCATCTTGTATATTTTACCAAATTTGTTGCAATATAATCTTTCTGTTTTTAGTTTTAGTTGTTTTTGTATCTTCTTTTATTCTCTAACTTCTTCTAGTAGTTCAGTACTTTTATTTAAAGTTCTGAAATTTCTAGCATCTTTTTCATAGATTCGTTCGAGAGTTGCAATAATAAATCTTTTTAATTCTTGTTTAGATTTAAATTCGAGTTCTTTTCTCCTTTGATTATCATTGGGTCGTTTTCTTATTCTTGTAAATCCATTTAACGCTACAATTTTTGATGGTTTTATTCTATTTTTCTTTTTTATTGACCAGTTCTTTCTGCTTCTATTCTAAGTGTTATGATTAATTTTTCTAGTCTTGTAAAATATTTCAAAATTCATTAAGGTCTTTTTCTTAGGCCAGGATTATCAATTCTATTTCTTCTGCAATTTCAAGTTTTCCATCAATCTCTTATTATCTTTCTTCAGTTTTGACCTCTTTCTGGAGGTTTATCACCATTTTTATCAGCTAATCATAATTTATTTACTATTCTATGGTGAGATTGGAGACTTCTGAACGCATAATACTTTTAGCCTATTGCCTAGACTCTTCTTCATAAGTAGGAGATACGATTTAATGGATAACTTTTTTTGGTTCCCTTTTCATGGTCCTAGTCTCTCTTGGATTTCATTAACTCCTACAATTTTAGCTGCAAAAAATCCTGATATATTATTTTTTCAACTTTACTTAAAGTTTATTAAACATAGAATCTATTTTATCAGCTCTAAATTCTTTATTTCTATTTATTTAAAAATTGGATATTAATTCTAAAGGTTTCTCTTATATTATTATTTATAAAATGACTAATAAATAAATCCAAAAATAAGATATAGCCTCATACTTATTTTAGTATTCTAAATTAGAGAAAAAAGCTTTATACATTAATCTTTTGATTCTAATTTTAATAATTTAGATTATTTTTTAAACTAATATATAATTAATACATCTTTGCTTGTACCTTCATTAAGGTTATTTCTTAATTACAGCTAAGAGATAAATTTAGAAACTATAATGCATTAAAATACATTTTTGAAGATTATTATAGTTATATTTAGTTAGATATAAAATAGATTAAGGTATCTCTGCAAAAATAAAGGATTTGCTTTTAGCATATCAATAATATTAATTACTTAAATCTTATTTCCCTTTTTATGATAATTCAAAATTATTTATAACTTATATGTACTTATTAATCAAATATAGTAAATCTACTTATTCACATTAGTTCAGATTTAGAGTAAGTAAATAAAGATCTTTAATCAAAAAAGGATAAAGGATTAACTTTTAATTTGCTATTGTAGAGTTATATTTATACTATGCCTCTATTAAATATTAACAGCTTCTTTGGTCTAGTGGTATGATTCTCGCTTAGGGTGCGAGAGGTCCCGGGTTCAATTCCCGGAACAGCCCTTTTAATGATTATTTAAAATAAATTTAAGTATGGAAAGCATAAATAAGCTTACATTATTTAAAATAGCCTAAGCAAATAACTAGAAAGAAGAAACTAACTAGTACATCAAAATTGTCCATAATAAAGCAAATAGTATAATACTTAGAAAAAGTAATAGCTTTAATACCTTATTTAGAACTAATTAAATAAAAGCTAAATAAAATTGCTAAGTAGTAAATATGAGCAAATCAATTTATCAGATAAACTATAAAATTTTAATTTAGAATTAGTTAAAAAATATAGTAGATTAAAGAGATTCTAAGGTATAAAATATAAAGTTTAAGATATAAGTCTATATTGTTGTAAGAGTGAGAAAGCAATTATAAAAACTAGTTAATTAAATATATTAAGAATCTTATTTTTTAAATTAAATATTAAAGCTTCTTAGCTTAGAGCTTATTAAAACTCAATTATAAGTTTTAAACTTAAAAGGTAAAGAAAGAAGAAATAGAGTGATATATAAAGTCTGGATCTAATATATATAAAAGGTCGCATAGCTCAGCTGGTTAGAGCGCTGTGCTAATAACGCAGAGGTCGTGAGTTCGAGACTCACTGTGACCATTTTTTAAGTAGCTTCAAAAATAATGAAAAGCAAGCTGTTTTCACTTATTGGTAGCAATTAAAAAGCTCCAAAATTATTAATAAATTAAAAGAGAAGAAATAATTTAAATGAAATATAAAGTGCTATGTAATTTAATTAAGCATACAGAATATAAAATTAAAGCTTATATTTAACATTTAAACATATAACTTTTAAAGAGTAATTAAAAGTGAAGTTTCTAAAATATGATGATTCTAATAGAAAAATTTAATAATAATTAACACTTAAAAAGCAGATTGTATTGAAATATTACAAGGCATTGAACATTATTTTTTAAAACTTTAAGACTAGAAAATTTATAAGAAATCTACAAAATTAATTAATTAATTTCAACTTAAAGAGTTTTGGACTGCAACTTCTTGCAGTTTAACGACCCCAACACTCCCTTCATGGGATAACGGGGATATCCTGTTGCTTTCGAAAAGCAGTTGCCAGGGAGCTCCATCGCTATGGGCAGCCAGACTTCAAGCCCCTACCAGGAGTGGATAATCAAGAGGAAGGCGTTCCCTTGCAAAGGTTAACTTTGACCAGGGACTTTCTCAGCGACAGGAAAGGAACTTGTTCCTAGCCATAAAACTAGAAAGTATGATTCAGAAGGTCAATCTCAGCTCCGACCATCTTTTTAATTATAAGAAATTTACAAAATTAAAATCTTTAAAATTAATTTCAAGTAATATGGATTCTTTAAATTTATATTATATTTTAGGCTGATTTACTTTATTTGACTTTATAACATTTTTGCTTAGACATTTAAACAAATATTACTCAGATATTCAAATTATTTTTATCTATAATACAAACATAGCTTGATTTCTAAGCTTAGACTCGATAGATTTTAGAGAAGTTACAAAAATATTTTTCCTTTTCATTAATAATAAAATAAGAGTAAAGAGATTAACAAAGATTTTAATTCAAATATTTCTATCCAAGATATATTCTTGAAGCATTATAAATCTTAAATTTAAAAACAGGGTAAAATATAAGTATTATATAAAGGTAACTAAGCTATAGCTATATATATAAATTCTATGCTATAAATTAAGCATTTCTAATATTTTAGTCTAGCACTCTTATCAAATTACTTAAAGTTTATTTCCCAAGCAGCCCTATTTAAAAAGCTATAGTAAGTGAGATTAAATTATAAGCTTAAAATAGGAAAAATAACTTCTGTTATCTTAAATTTTTCTTAATATTGAATAAATTTTAAAAATATAAAATATAATAAATAAGTTAGAATATCAATGGCCAAACTTATTAAAGTCAAATGCTCAACTAGCATTTAATATTTTAGCAAAACTTCCAACTTAATTAGATTTTATAATAAATAGATTAGATTATTATAAATATTTTAAAGATAGATATATGAAAACTTTATAAGAAACATTATAACTAATTTTTGAATCCCATGATGAAATTCTCTTTAATTACTTTGAAACTATCTTTGTTACGTTTCATAATAGTTATTATAAATATGAGCAAGAGTAAATTAGCATCAAATGTTAGTAATAAGATTTACTAATATTACTAATTGAATTATTAAAATTATTTTTATTATGTATTTACTATATTTTCATATAGGTAATAAGTATGTTTAATATAATTTTTGATTAATTATCTTGCTTCATATCTGTTTTATCTTCCTCTTCATCATCGTTGTACCTTCCAAAGTTTTCTTACTTCAATATTTCTATAAAAAAATTCGTCATTTTATTGAATAATTAGATTTCTTCTTAGAAGTAGTTTTTTTATGGAAGCATTTTATTCTAAAATATATCATTTCTAATTATTTTCGGGTTGGAGAATTTTGATTAAGGTGACTTAAATTATAAGTCACAAGTTTGAGTAAATCATAGTTTTTGAAATCTTCAAATTCTTGATTCAAATCTTTTATAGATTCACATTGCTCAATATGTTCGAAAGTATCCAATTATTCACAATTTGAAATTTCTGAAAGCTTTATTTAATAATGTCTTTTCTTAAAATCATATTAAAAGATGTAACTGAAAGTTCTTAGTTGTATATTGAAATTATTTCTCTTGTTTTGTTCTTTTTAAATGTTGTATATGTATAATAAGGATTTTTTCTGTATCATTTTAAATTTCCCCAAAATAAAGATTTGCTGTAGGCATATCACTCATCCGAATCGCTACACCTTGGTAGAATTTCTTTAAATTAAAGTTTTAGATTCTTTGAAAAATTCTTTGCTTTCATTAGTATTTTCTAAATCTATTTAAAAGTATTAAGACAACTTCTACAAATTTTTAAAATAGTCTAAGTCAGACCTATTAAAAAGAAAAGCAATATCCAAATCCGGTTGTAATTAAGTTTCTAATTTTATTTTAATTTAGAATTTTATGTATTTACTTGCAATGCAGTATTCAAATGGTAAGCAATTTATTTCTATGAAACAAGATTCATTAAATGTCTAGTTCGGACTTTGTAAGGTCTGTTCTGCTACTTTTCTTTAGCTTACATTAATATTTTTTGAGTACTAAAGTTTAACTTGAATTAAAAATCATTAAATTTAATTAAATTTAAACTAAAAGAGTATTTTGATGTCTTTAATTGCAAGAATTGCTTCTTTCAATTATAGACGTTAGTAGGTGTTTTAAATTGTTATTTAATCTTGTCTTGATCTCATCATTTTTCTTTAATTAATCCTTCTTTCTACTCATCTTTAGCTTCATCCTTTTTTGCTTACTCCATTTATAGAATCTCAAGTTTTCTTGCTACTATTTTCTTTTTAAATATTTTGATTTATAAGTCTAAATTCTCCAATTTAAGCCTTGAAAATGATTTTATATATTCTTGATCTTATAGTATGAGACACCTTAAGTCATAATTCCAAATCTTTTCAGGTAAATAATCTCTTATATTAAATAGTATATACATTTAAAGATTTTTTCGAAAGGGTCATACTCCCATTGATACAATAGGGATTATCAATAGGATAATGACGATTTTAAAGATCCTTACGAAAATTATAAGATTAGGAATTAAGTTTATATATACTGATATTTCTCGTCTATATTTTTTGATTAATTTCGTATAAGAATTAGTGGAAATTGCTAAAGATTACCAAATTACTCAGTATATATTTTAGCTGTCTTCATTTTATAAATTTTTTAGTAGCAACATTATAGAAATATTGTTATGATTTGTCTCTTATATGTTTAGTAAAAATTTTCAGACTGCTATTATTCTATTAATTCAGCAGATTGATATTTAAAAAAAACTAATAATTGCTACAATTAATCATAGTATTTAAATCCTTTTTTCCAGATATTATGAAAAGAGAGCCTATAGTGATCTTGGTAAATAAATACTTTCTTATTTCATTTCATAGTAGAATCTGAAGAATTTTATAGTCATATGTGCTTAAAAGGTATTCAATTCAGGTCTGTATAGTATGACTACCTAAATGTTGAAGTTGCTACTTAAAAAGCTTTTCTTGAAATCAATCTCATGCTATATTCAATTCTGTTCAAAAACTCCAGCTGCTCCTTTTTGAATACTTTATGGTACTAAGTCTCCTTAATATTCTGCTTTAGGTAATGTAAAAAGCCTGTATAAATTTTTAAAATCTCAAGAAGTTACATTCTTATACCTCATTAGTTAAAAAAACAGCTTTCTTCATTACAGCTATATATTTGAAAGCGAATTCTTTGGAATAGGGATTAAAATTATTCTTCTGATGTAGAATAAACCCTAAATATGTGATTTTCTCTTTTTAAACAATTGGCTAATTTTCTAATCATAAATTTAAGATTTATTATTTCTGATGTTCTTTAGGAATTAGATGCATTCATATTTGGTAACACCAATCTTTAAATGAGCTAATGTAAAAACTTTAATTATATAAAGATAAATTAATATAACTGATGTTTATGATTAGTTAGTTAAAAAGGATAATACTTCAATTGTATAGATAGAATTAAATTAAGTAGAACTGGCAGGTAAAACTAGAATATAAGCAGAAATGAGAGATTTTAAAGTTAAAGATATAACAATATATGGAAAATCTGATACTTATATAAATATTATACTTTAAACAAACTCTAATTTACCTCATGGCAAGAGCACAGCAAACTAGCAAGGATTTATTGTATATCTAAAAAATTATCTTATTGGTCAAATATTAATAAATGGTCTCTAATGACAAAATTGTTTCTTTGAATAATATTTCTTGAATAATTAGGAAAATTCCTCTAAAAAATGCTTTAATGGAGCAATATGTTATGGAAGTAATCTAATTATGCCTAGCGAAGGTTTTTGAAGAGCGAACTTTTCAGATGATAAAGTTCATAAATGTCCTAAACCAAAAGCTTGTTTAGGAAATTCTAATGATTCATTATAAGTAGCAAACTATCTCTAAGCCACAAATTGAAGTCAAAGATATTAAATATTAAAAGGTATAAATTGGTAAGGTATTTTTGCTGAAGGGGACAAAGAGACTTTATGTGATATACGATAAGAAGGTTGAGCAAAAATGGTTTAAACACTTAATAATATTTATATTCTGCATAGTTATTTAGTGAAGTCCACTTTATAGTCAGCTAGGAAATAAGATTAGTACTATGGAGTTTTTTTCACAATTTTTTCTAGCTATATGTAATTTTCAGCTCTAATACAGAAAATTTAATTTAATTGGTCAGATGATTTTTGCTATATATTTACATTAAATTAAGGTTTCATATCAGCAACATCTTATATTTTATTTTTAATGTCTTAATTAAGAAGAAGAATAGAAAAATTATAGAAAAGTAACAAGTAGCATCCCTCTTCCCTTTATAATTTTGATTATTATTTTTCTGTTTGTTTTAATATAATCACTAGAAACAAAAAAATTTATCAAAAAGCTTTTCTTATAACAGTTATGAATGTCTCCTTTTTTTAATGTATTCAAGTTTAATATTAACTATTCAAAGTTAATTTAGTTACTACAATATTAATAAGGATGTCTTTGTCTTGAATGCTTATACAGAAATAATATGCTAAATAGGAAATCATCTTATATAGATCTTAACATTCGCTCTACCTGCACATATAATATGCGGAGTAACTATTCCTATCATAATCATCTTTTATTTACTCAAGAATCGAAGATTATTTCGAATTTACAAAATTAAGAGTTAATTGGATTTCTTACAATCAGATATAAAGACAAATTTTATTACTGAGAATTCATAAAAATATACTAGATGTTAATAATTTCATCAGTTTTAATCTTTCTAAAAAACTCTACTATAATATACTAATTCTGATGCATTACTACTGTCATAATTTGTTTTCATAATGATTTAGCTAACGTATAAAACCTATGTTAAATATGAGTTAAATTTGATGGAAAAATAATACTTATCAATCTCTATTTTCATACTCTATATAAGAATCTACTTGGAATCAGGAGAACACCATATTGCTATAGATATGTAAGTACTTTTTCTACTTTAATTGCCAAAATTTATTTTCCTAGTTAATCTAAGCTGTTATTTATTAGCTGAATTTAGCTTTCCAATTATTACAAAATCTTTTAAATGATATTTTCTCCTTGGATTTCTTTAGCAAAAAACCAAGATATTTATTATAATTGAAAATCAAGAAAATGCAAAGAGAAAAAAGAAATAAAGCTTAACTAATAAAGCTAGAATATTTATTTAAATACTAACAAAATTAATTAATATTCTAAGAATTAAAAAAGCTAAAAAGCAAACAAATTATTATATCAATACTTTGAAAGGTAAGAAGAAGTAGAATTTTGAGTTATATAGAGAAAAAATTAATATCTAGTTATAGTTTGGTATAAATTTATTTGTAAAGTGTAAAGAATAAATATAATTAGATAGAAAGATTCTGAAATGAAAGGATTAAAATGTTCTTTTCAGAATATTAAGAATTAGAAAATGTTCTTGAAGAAAATGAAGAGGAAGAAAAACTTTAAGATTAGATTCAGTTTTAGGATATATAATGTATCAAGAAAAAGAAAAGACAAATTTTAAAAGTTAATATAAGGAATATTAAAAAAGTTAGGTTTAATTTTCTCTTAGAATAATAGCTGAAGAATTAGAACAGCAAGCTAAAGAAAGTAATTAATGAATTGAATGACAACAGGAAAGCCAAGATTAAACAACAAATAAAATTGAAAATTTTAATTAAAAGAGAAAGTTTGATTGGAAAAATAAATTAAGGATATTATCGAAAATCAGGATCAAGATAACCAATCAATAAAATAACTTAAAACGAATAAAATTTTTTTGCTTAAAGTGAATAATTTAGAAAAATATTTCTAAAAAAAGTAAATACTTAGAATGAGCATGAATTGCTTAAATGAGATACAAAAATAAATACTTTAATTATTTAAGAAAGGTTAATTTTTACAAAAATCAAAAGATTTGAGATATAAACTTATTGTAAAACCACCTTTGAATTATATAGAATAGCTTAGTTCTAGTTTTAAAATCTAAAAGTAAATCATTATTTAAATCTAAATTTATAATATAATAAACTTCATTTTTTTATATACAAAAGTTAAATTGCTAGTCTAACATTTTAAATCTTGATAATCATTAAAGAAGAAAGTAATTAGAACATCCCTCAAATAATTACTAATCTTTCCAAAAGAATAATAGCTTTATTTAAATATAATTTTATTAATATAAATAAATAGGAAGGAGCAATCTTCCAACTGACATTGACTTAAGATCTGATACCATGGAGTACCCATGGGTGAAGAACTGAACATGAATCATGGTAGGAGCTAAGAGAGAAGACAAAGACTAAAGAGGTATCAAGTAGCATTATTGATGAAAGCTGCCAGATACTAAGGTCTCTTAGGAAGCATTCCGATCACACCCTATAGAAGCCAAGACTCACAAAGGATACTATTGCTGTGGAAGACTTCAGAAAATAATTTTTTTGGCTTTAAAAATCTTTATTAAAGAGTTACGCTCCGTTGAGATTCTACACGCTATCTAATCTTATTTATTTATTATTTAACTTAAAAATTATATTTGATTTATTCAAATTCATCTATTTATCATTAGAAAATTAAGTGAAATTAGTCTTCTAAATATAAAACATTTGATTAAGTTATTATTAATTTAATATTTTTAAAACCGCCATAGTTGTTCGAAGGTGAACAACAAGGTCATCTTCATCGGAGGTTGGGGAAGTTAAGTACCCATAATCGACTTTATGTCTTCCTCTGCTTTGGTTTGGCCTCGAGACATAAGATTCTTACACCTTCGACACTGGCTTGGCTTGGTTTCGTTTATTTTTAATTCTGGAACGAAAAAGAAATAATATTGCGAGCTTCATCAGAGGTGGGGAATTTAAGTACCCATAATTGACACATGTCGTCCTCTGCTTTGGTGATGCATTATACACAATCCTGGCATGTCCTTGGACCTCCAACAAATAGATAAGATTACGAGTATTCTTAAATTATATCAGTATTGAACATTTTTATCAGTACTGGATAATTATACCAGTATTGAACAAAGTCTACCAGTATCTGATAATTTTATCAGTAAGAAACATTCTTGTCAGTATGAAACATTTTTTTTAAAGAGCTGCGCACCAACGAGAGTGCTACGCGCTCTATAATAAAATTTATTTATTTATTATTAAATTTAAATGAAAATGAAGAAATATTATAAATAATTTAATTTTTATCTAAGAAGTTGAGAAAATTATATAACTCTTGCTAAATTTAATTTTAACTAAATGGTCAAAAGAAAATAATATCATAATTTAAACTTTTAAAAATAGCTTAGCTTAAAAAATAGCTATCAACACTTAATTCATTCTCATTTTTTATTTTTAGGAAACTAGTTTCATTTAATTTATAAAAAAGAAAAGTTCTAGTTATTGTTTTATTTATTATGAATCACTAAACCAATAAAAATTAAATATTTTTAAAGTTAGCTTTCTTTAATAGTTAATAATAAAAAGGAAGGTTTTTATATTATATAGGTGTAATGTTGATTTAATTTTATAAAATAGATTTGGACTTTGTATTTGCAGTTAGTCTCTTAGTTTGAACTATCTAACTAAGCCAATTTTAAGGATGGCTATTTATATTTATGGTTTTAATAATTTAAATTTTTAATCTTAAGATAAAATATTATAATTCCTTGCTTTAATAAATTTAATATGCTTATAGGTATAGCATACTAGTAAATAGAAGCAAATTAATTATATTATATAAAAATAACCTTTAATGTGTTAAAGAGAATATATAAGTAGCTTTAAAAAAAGGAAATTAACTATTTATAAACTTAAGTTTATTAAGCTAAAAATTAATAATTAGAGTATTATTATAATACAGCTATCTTAAAGCTATTCAATAACTAACCCAACTAAATATATTTCCTATAAAAGAGTCATTTTATGAAATTATTTAAATAGAATAACTTAAATCTAGCACTTATTCTTAGCTACTAAATTATAGGATAGTGGAATATTTAAATTTAGATAAAATAAAATATCTAAGCTATGAGCAGAACTTTCATTTATAAGATAAATTGTTTATAGAATTAATAATTAGACTTATAAAATCTATTTACTCTTATATAAATACTTTAAATTATCAAATAAACTTAATTATAACTAGAACCTTATAAGAGAGATATTTTCAACTTTAATATCATGTTCATATTGCTTTTTATTTAAAACATTCAGTTATATTAAATCTAGTCACTCAATTAAATCAAAAAGAGCTTTATTTACTAACTTTTATAAATTGCATTAATATTGGCTCAATAATTTAATCTAGAACCTCTCACACTCTAAATTCTTATATCACTCTTGATAAAAGAGTTTCTCACTAATAAGGTAATTAGTAGAAATGAAAATGAAATGTAATAAATTAATTTAGCAATAAAATAAAAGCTATTTAGTAAAAGCATTCTCTTATGACTCTAGGAATTTTATTACATTAACAAATTAAAACTCTTATTTGGAATAACTTTGAAGAAAATAAAAGAATAATAGCTGTAATTATTTAGTAAACTTTAAAATGATAGATAGATAAATATATAAATGACTGAATAAAAAAATCTATTTATAGCTAAGATTAAGAGGTAAAATTAAGATTTTATAAGTTTAATATATTAATTAGAAATGTTGCAATACTTTTACTATTATTACGAAAGTAACTTTATGCCTTAGGTTTAATTTAATAAGCTATGTATAACTATTACAAAATATCTAGAAATTAAAATATTTAATAAATAAATAATAAATAAATTTTATTATAGAGCGCGTAGCACTCTCGTTGGTGCGCAGCTCTTTAAAAAAAATGTTTCATACTGACAAGAATGTTTCTTACTGATAAAATTATCAGATACTGGTAAACTTTGTTCAATACTGGTATAATTATCCAGTACTGATAAAAATGTTCAATACTGATATAATTTTAGAATACTCGTAATCTTTAATATTTGTTGGAGGTTCAAGGACATGCCAGGATTGTGTATAATGCATCACCAAAGCAGAGGACGACATGTGTCAATTATGGGTACTTAAATTCCCCACCTCTGATGAAGCTCGCAATATTATTTCTTTTTAGTTCCAGAATTAAAAATAAACGAAGCCAAGCCAATGCCGAAGGTGTAAGAATCTTATGTCTCGAGGCCAAACCAAAGCAGAGGAAGACATAAAGTCGATTATGGGTACTTAACTTCCCCAACCTCCGATGAAGATGGCCTTGTTGTTCACCTTCGAACAACTATGGCGGTTTTTAAAAATATTAAATTAATAATTTAATTATTATTTAGTTAATAATGAGGAACTAAAGTAAAATGCTTTAAATCAGATAAATAAAAAGATATTTATAAGTATAAGAAGGAGTTTCTTCTACAAATCCTTAATCCTAATAATTATTCTAAAAAGCCAAGTTTTATTCCTTAGATCCCTATTATTTCTTTTTTTATCTATGCTAAAAGATATCTATAAGATACCTTTACTTAATTCTTAAGCTTTCATTTTATTTTCAAACTTGATATTTTATTAAATCTTCTTTTTGAACTACAATTTCCATTATGCTTAGATATATTCCTATCTTGTTAATTAAGCATACTGATATTTATCATTCTTTATAGCCTTGATAAATATAGGTATTTAATATTCTCATTTACCAGTTTCGATCAATTTAAAATGAGGGAATAATAATTGTAGAAGAATGAGAGAAATTGTGTAGATTTAAATAGGTTAGTGTGGAAATTACATCGGTACTAAGTTTTGGGAGTACATTTAAAATGAGCATGGAATAGATCCAATTGGAATTTATAATGGAGATTCTGATTTATAACTATCAAGAATCAATGTTTATTTTAATTAAGCTAAGGAAGGAAATTTTATTCCTAGATCTATTCTTACAGATTTAGAACCTGGCACAATGGATTCTGTTAGAGCTGGTCCCTTTGGATAATTATTTAAACTGGATAATTTTATTTTTGGATAAACAGGAGCAGGTAATAATTGAGCAAGAGGACATTATACTGAAGGAGCAGAGATAGTAGATTTTATTTTAGATACTGTAAGAAAAGAAGTTGAATATAGTGACTGCTTATAAGGATTTTAAATAGATCACTCCATTGGTGGTGGAACAGGTTCAGGATTGGGAACACTTCTAATATCTAAATTAAAAGAAGAATTTCCAGATTAAATTATTTAAACTTTTACTGTTTTACCTTCTCCAAAGGCAGTTGATACAGTAGTAGAACCTTATAATGCAACTCTAAGTATAAATTATTTAATAGAAAATTCAGATGAAGTGATGATATTAGATAATGAAGCCTTATATGATATATGTTTTCGAACCTTAAAACTGAAAAATACAACATACGGGGATTTAAATCATTTAATAGCATCTACAATGAGTGGAATCACAACTAGTTTAAGATTTCAAGGTGAATTGAATAATAATTTAAGAAAGCTAGCTTATAATTTAGTTCCTTTTCCAAGACTACATTTTTTTATGAGTAGTAGTGTTCCTTTAACATCACGTGGCAGTTACTATTCTTAAAAGCATTTAACAGTCGCAGAATTAATTTAATAAATGTTTGATGCTAGAAATATGATGAGCTAGTCTGATCCAAGACGCGGTCGTTATTTAGCAGCAACAGCAATTTTTAGAGGAAGAATATCAGCAAGAGAAGTAGATGATGAAATATAAAATGTATAGAGTATAAATAATCCTTATTTCATAGAATGAATCCCTAATAACTTAAAATGATCCTTTTGTGATATTCCATAAAAATTTTAAGATATTTCAGTTACTTTAATAGGAAACAATACAGCTGTTTAAGACATATTTAAAAGAATAGGAAATCAGTTCTAAGCTATGTTTAAAAGAAAAGCTTTTTTACATTGATATGCAGGAGAAGGCATGGATGAAAGTGAGTTTATATAGGCAGAATAAAATATGAGTGATTTAGTTTCAGAATATTAATAATACCAAGATGCAATAATAGAAGAAGATAAAAAATATGGAGTAGAGGAAAGTGAAGATGAAGAAAGTGAGGATGAGGAAATAATATGAATCATTAACTTTAATAATAATAAATATAATATAAATTTATTCATTCTAAATACATCAAATTTATAGATGAACGAAAATAGTTAAATTAAAAAAATTAAAAATATAAGCTAAATTAAAATTTCTTAGGTCTGTATTAATTAAAATCTGAGATATAAAATTGATAATTAAGTGAGAAAGAATTAATAATTTGGGTTTTTATTATTAAATTTATTTGAGTCAAAACACATAAATTTAGATATATAGTAAATAAATAAATCTTTAAAAATATTTTTTTTTAAATGGAAAAAAACCTTGGAATCTAAACCTTGAATTCTAACCTTAAAGATCAATCTTAAGTCTCAGTTAACTAACAAGAACCAAGAATTCAAAAAAGATAAATTTACTCCTGTTAAGGATTGGGAAATACGGAATTTCCTAACAAACTGAAAAAGCTTGAGAAATCCCACGAGCAAGACATTATTTAGCTTTATTCATTAATTGAGAAAATGAATACCGAAATATAGATCCTGAAGGCGGAAAACTTGAATCTTCGGCTTCTTTTTTAAGATAGAAAAAAGGAAGACCAAGACCTGGTAAGTAAAATTTAGTTTTAAATTGAAGCCTTAACTTCCTAATTTGAACTATTAGAAAAAAACCTAGAAGCAAATCAATAGAAAATTAAAGAAGAAATTCGATTACCAATCAAAAAAAAACTAGCTTCAATCGGAAAAGATGGAAATTGAAAAAATGTAAACAGAATAAAAATTTTAATTCAAGCCCTTAATAAAACGTTGCTATTGTTTTCAAAAGGCTGGACATTTTTGGAGGTAATGTCCGAAGTGAAGAAGAGTGCTTGAGCAGCACCGTAAATAATTTGGAACATCGAGGAGGCTATATTGTAACTACTTTGGAGGTATTTACAGAAAGAAGCTTATATTAAATGATTCAAGTGTGACGCTAATCAAACAGGATATTGGTAATTAATAGTAACAGAATAAATAGCTTTAAAAGGACAACAATGACCTTAGAATTTGTTTAGAGAAGCTGGAGAAAAATTATAAGAAGATGGAAGAGCAATTCTATGAGTTTATTGAAGAGAAAGAAGAATTATCTCAGTTTGAAATTGATTCAGATGAAGACATATACAGTTGAGTTCTGAATATAAAAACTTTTATTGTCTTTAATTTGAGGAAAGATTTCCTCTAATTAAAGATGATCCTAACCCTTATAGTTAAAATTAATTAAATAAATCTTTATTAAACAAGTAAATTATTTCTATAAAAGTAAAGCTATTTTCTTATTATTTAAATTTTATTGCTACTTTAACAAAAAATAATTTAAGCAAGGAATTTAGCATAATAAATTTAATTTTGATAAATAAGCTTTAAAAATAAAGTAGATTTTATTTAAATTATATTAATTATTTGCTAATAGAGATAAATAATATTATAGAAGCCTCTTGCTAATGTAAAATGACTGAAGTCTAATTTATAGCAAGTCTTAGTAAATTATTAAATCTTACTTAAAAATTAGATTTTATAATCTAAATATTAAATCCTAAATATTAAAAATAGAAGTATGAAATATTAAAAGGATTATAGTTTTAAATAAACTTAATATCTAATTAAATGGATACTATCAATAAAGCTTAGTTATTATATGTGACTATTGACTAATAAAACGATAAATTATGAAAAACCTAAATTTAAAAAGAGAATAATTAATTTCTTAGTAAGTAATTAATTTAAAGTAGTTATATTTTATTATTTAATTAATTTTCATTATTTTATAAGTCTTACAATTATCTTAAATGCTTAAGCTTATCTCTAATTTTAAAGAGTTCCCTGCACAGCGAGAAGTATCAAAATTAACAAATAAGATGAAAGAAAGTTTCTTATAATTAGTTAAATGGTAATAAAACTTTAGGAAGAGATCAAAATATTTAAAAAAAGATAATATTGAAAATTTCAACAAGCAAGAAGAAAAAGATTATAGATTATATAGCAATGTGATTTAAATACCTTTTGAAATATGTAACATAGCCAATACAGCTAATATCATAAATATAATAAAAAATTTAAAATAGAATATGACTAAATAGAGAAAAATTAAAATCAAAAACAGCTATAATATCAGTAAGATTTCAAGATCTAAAAGAGGATATTATGCAGAAAGAAAAATCTGCTGGTTAAAAGACAATATCAAAAAAAAAAGAGGTATTTTTCAATATTAAAGAACAGATTTACAATATTGTCAAAAATTATTAAAATTTAAGTTAAACTACTGAAAAAAATCAGAAAGAGACAGCAGCTACAGAAAAGATGATATCTAATGAAAATAAAAAGAAAAAATAAAAATTTTACTGCAATGAAGCAGAAAAATAAATAGATGAAAATCTAAAGCAGCTTATAGAGAGAATAGGACTTTCAAGATAATACACAAGAAAAAGAATCAAATTTTAGATTTCAAAAGCATTAGATCTATTTTAAATCTCCAAATATTCAAGTAGTCAGTGGAAAAATTGCTAAATATCTCAATTATAATCAAACTTTAATATCCCATATAAATATAAAATTTTGTATTTAAAGATCTTAAGTTTTAGTAACTTTAAATTTTTTATTAATAATTACACATTTTAATGAATTTAATTAAATTTTTAATTATAAATAATTGAAACTAACAAAATTATATAATAATATTAATAATTAATTAACTTGATTTCATCTATATTTGGTTCATCGCGAATTAAAAGTTTATTGTTGAATAAAAGTATTAACTTCAAATTTGCTTGGATCATGTCTATCATAAAACCTGATGATTTTTAGTTTACTCTTCCTAATAGTTTCCGAAAGCTCGAGTCCCATTCATTTCTTATTGAATTAATTAGCTGCATATTAAATATTGGAGCTTCTTTGCTTAATTTGAGTATTTTTTTCTGTAAAATTGTTCTTCTTAATTGCAATATAGTCTGAATATATTTTCCCATTAATTTTCTATGATTCTCTTTTCTTTTAGTTAAAATTGGAAACAATTTCACACTTTATGTCCTAACCTCTTGCAATATCAGTATCTCATTATTTTCCGATAGGAAATATAATTTATCTAAGGTTGTTATTCCAAATCCATCTGATCTTTCATCGATATATTTCAAAGGAATATGATTTCCTTCAGCTCTGCAAATTGGTTGAATTTTGTTTCTAACTGGTCGATTCTGATATTTGCTGTCTACTTATTTTCAATTTTTTGCCCATTTAGGTATTCAATTTTTCTTTCAAGCTTTATACTTATCTTAAAGTTTAAAATTTTTTTATTGCATAAATTTGAGGTCTTAAAGTATTTTTTACTGATCATAGTTTGGCTGAAATGAATCCTTTTAGAAGAGACTTTTTCAAGAAATTTTCTATTTTTTTATTTATATAAATTAATTAATTAAATTAGTGTGGTGCCACCATTGTTTCGTTCACCAAGAAAAAAAAAAAATTTAATTATTAATAATAGGCTAGAAATGTTTCTAGCATCATCTGGTCTCTTTGATTCTTATCTTCTTCTCTCCGTTTTTATAATCAAAATTGATTGCTTTCACTCTTTAATATCTTGTAATTCTTCCAAAGGATGAAATTAGAGAGTATTCCACTATATGTGTCAAATGACTCAATTAGGTTAAATTCTTCTAAATAATAGTTATTAGTAATCTCAGTCATATCCTTGTTGTTTTCTAAATTCCTGATCAGAATAACGACATGTAAAAATCAGGATAACTCTGAGATCTGGATTTCGGTTCCAGTCGACCTCATGTACCGATAGAGAGAACCTTAAACAAGTAAAGCTTATCACACAATGGACCCGTTCTTACTTACTTGTGGTGGCATCTATTGCAAGAGTACTTGCAGTGCAGAAATGACTGTACCAGATTACCTACTCGGTTGACTAGAAACCAGAATCCATTTAAAAAATGAATATATATAATAATAGTTAAAAACTTCTAAATCCATTTTAATATATTAATTAAGATTTATGAAGAATTAATCATCAGGTGTTCAATTTTCCTTTCGATTTCTTGTACAGTTCTTAAGAGTTTAAAATTTTCTAATTGCATGACTTGGAGTTCTTAAAGTATTGTTTATTAATAGTAACTTGACTAAGATGAATCTTTTGAGATGAGATTTTTTACAAGTAATTTTCCATTTTATTTATATTAATTTCTTTTATTAGACTTTCTAACTTTAATTAGATCTTAATGATTTAATAATTTTCAATTTTTATGTTGAAGTAAACATAAATGCTTCTTCTAGAAGAAAAATGATTAAATCTATCGAATATTGTTTGCTTATCCCTGTTCTTATTAACTCAATTTAAAAGACAATATACTCTTAATCAGTATAATATGTTTAACCTTTTTTATTTATAATGATTTGTACAATACTTTCTAGTTTTATACTTATTAAATAATTGTAAGATTACGTATTAATAACCATGAAAAAGTTAAAGTAAAGATATAATTACTTTCCTCTTTTTAAATATATAATTGATATTAAGCTTATTCTATTATGATGCTAATCTCTATTATTTATATATCATATTGTATATTCTATTTAACCCTTTACTTAAGAAAATCTTCCCTAAATTTGTTCAATCTGCTATTTTCATACTTTCCTAGTAGCTTTATATTTAGTTATCATTTATAGCTTAAAAGATCCAAAATTCTTTATGATGTTTAATAAAATCTATATTATATATATTAATTTTTAAAACCGCCATAGTTGTTCGAAGGTGAACAACAAGGTCATCTTCATCGGAGGTTGGGGAAGTTAAGTACCCATAATCGACTTTATGTCTTCCTCTGCTTTGGTTTTGACCTCGAGACATAAGATTCTTACACCTTCGACACTGGCTTGGCTTGGTTTCGTTTATTTTTAATTCTGGAACGAAAAAGAAATAATATTGCGAGCTTCATCAGAGGTGGGGAATTTAAGTACCCATAATTGACACATGTCGTCCTCTGCTTTGGTGATGCAATGAGACACAATTCTGCCATGTCCTTGGACCTCCAACAAGTAGATAAGATTGCGAGTATTCTAAAATTATATCATTATTGAACATTTTTATCAGTACTGGATAATTATACCAGTATTGAACAAGGTTTACCAGTATCTGATAATTTTATCAGTAACAAACATTCTTGTCAGTATGAAACATTTTTTTTTAAAGAGCTGCGCACCAACGAGATTGCTACGAACTCTATAATCAAATTTATTTATTTATTATTTATTTATATAAAAATAAATAATAATAAATTGATTAAAGTGGCTTCACCATTTTTAGGTTAGCCACTAGTTTAAATCATCAATACTGATAAATAAATACATCTTAAAAAAAAATGGTTTCATGGCAGGTTGCATTTCTAGGAATATCAAGGGAGTAATTCTTTTAACACCTCAAGTTAGAATCCAAGAAAAATATTCGTCAAAACCAAAGGTCATTCCGTTTCAGCTTCGAGGATCAGATAAAGCAGAGGAAGACATAATCGACTATGGGTACTTAACTTCCCTAACCTCTGATGAAGCTATCCTTTCTGCACCCTTCGATCATGGCTTGAAATTGTTTCGGAGGTTTAATTAAAGTATAGTAATATATTAGAAAAGTTAAATAAATAGATATTTTAGAATTATATATAGCTAAAGCTTTTAAGCTTACTATAAGCATTAATCTTATACTAGAAGTAGTTAAATTAACTTACTCTATGCATTTATAAAGCTATAAAGATCCTTTTACATATTAATTATAATTAAAAGCTAAAAAGTTAAAGATATTCATGTTACTATTTGCTTTTTTGAGTATTAAGATAAAATGCCTGATAATTAATAATTAACTTATATTTCTTCAAGTTAAATATTTAAACAGAATGTTCAGATTTTATACAGTTTATTGTATAATAATTAGCTTATTAAACATAGCAAGAAAAAGTGAATGAAGAATTATAAACAAATAGCAAGCAAGGATTATAAGCTTAATAGTTAATTCTACTATTAGAAGTTATATTTATACTATGGCTCAATCAAATATTAACAGGTTAGTAGTATGATTCTCACTTAGGGTGCTAAAGGTCTCAGGAACACCCGAAAACAGTCCTTTTGATGATTATTTTAAAATAAAATTTAAAGTATGGAAAGCATAAAAATGTTTTAAATTATTTAAAATAGCCTAAGCAAATAACTAAAGTGAAGAAAGTAACTAGTAATTTAAAATTAGCTAAATAATCATAAAATACTAAGGAACTATAAATATGCTTAGTTAAATTAAATAATTATTCTAAATTATTTATTTTAGAAGAAACTAATAGTACATTATATCACTAATAAAGCATATAATCAAACAGCTATTTTCCAAATGTTTTAATAAAAAGTTTACTAATATATAAGAGTATAGGCTGTATATTAAAGCTATGAGGATACTTCTTTAATAAAAAATAGTTGAGGAAATAATCCTAAAGATGATTAATATGGATCAAATTAGAGAAAAGTATTTCGTTAATTTTATACTAAGGCTGTTTTTCTTGTTTGCAATTAATAAAATTAAATTTATTATTCTTTCTTGGGGATTTTTAAGAGAACTGAAAAATTACAAAAAGCAACTAAATTTAATTAATAGTTATAAATTAGTTACACTTATAACCAATTATATAGCATCGCTTATATAAAGGATAATTATGCTAATAATGATTAAAGATAGATTTGTTCTTAATCTACTTGGAAATAGAACTAATTTATTAAAATTTCATAATTTATTAAAGTAAATTAAGTAGAGGCTTTAAAGAAACTTCAGTCAGCACTTTTCTGTTTAATCTAATAGCAAGCTTTTTATTAAAAATAAAACATTTTCAAAATAATTAATCAACTAAGTAGAGTGAAAGAATCTATAAGAAGGTTTCCGTTGCTTTAAAATTTAGATTAAAATACAAATACAAATACACAAATTAAGTGTTTGGCGTTCTTGGAGGTATTTCAACCTCTTTCCCCGCCAGCCTCTAGAGGCTTAATATAAAAGTCTGAACATTTCTACAACTATTTTCCTTGCCATTCATGTTGTCTTTTAATTCTTCTTACACCTAGATGCTAGATGTCTTTTTCTTGTAAATTTCCTCAAATTTTTTACAGTATAATCTTTCTCTTTCTCTTTCTCTTGATAGTTTTATTTGTTAAAGTTTCTTTCTTTTTTTCTCCAACTACTCCTAATAGTTTCAATATTCTTACTTGAAATTGAGAAATTTCTAGCATTTTTTCCACAGATGCTTTTGAGAGTTACAATAATAACATCTTTTTGTTTGTAGTTTAGGTTTAAAATCTTGAGTTATTTTCACCTTCAATTATTATCATTCCTTTATTCTTTCAATTCCATTTGAAGCTGCAATTTGTACTGATTTTCTTCTATTTTTTCAAATTTGCTGATCAGTTCTCTCTGCTTCTATTGTTAGTTTTGAGATTAATTGCTCTAGTCTTGTGATATATTTCAAAATGCGTTAATGTCTCTTTATTAGGTCATGAGTCTCGATTCTATTTCCTCTGCAAGTTCAAGTTTTTTCACTAACTTCTTATTGTCTTTCTTCAACTTTTTGACCTTTTCCTGGAGGTCTAGAACCACTTTAATCAGCTAATCATAGCTTATTTACTATTATGTGATGAGATTCGAGTCATTCCGAGCGCATAATATTCTTAGCCTATTTCCTAGGCTTTTCTTAAGAGGTGAAGATTCATCCTGATGGGTGACCTTTTTGTTACCCTTTTTCCTGATCCTAGCCTTTATAGGATGTCGTTAACTCCTATTTTTTAGGAGCCGCGAAGAATCCTGGTTTGAATCCTGACATCTTTTATTAAATATTAAGATATAATTTTCAAAAGTAGAGATTAAAAGATTTGAATTAAATAAAAATAAGTTATTTTTAAACATAATGAAATAAAATTTAAGTTAAGCTAAGAAAATTATTAGGTTAATATAATTTTATAAATAGGATTAATGAGTTAAGTGCTAGTAGAAGTTAGAAAGTGTTTCTAATCCACATTCATAAAATAAAATAAACAATCTATAAAGAAGAAAATAATAAATCTGATGAGGAAAAAACTAGCAACACAAAGTTTATTGATAATAATAATAAATAAATAAACTGGATTATAGAGCGCGTAGCCCTCTCGTTGGTGCGCAGCTCTTTAAATTAATTTTATTTAATGTCGAAAAATAAAATTTTATGGGTCTCTCTATCCTTATTTTCTCTTCCTGTAGTGCGTCCCTGTAATTTTCCTTCCAAAGCATAGGATGCAATATACGATTACGGGTACATCTTTCCCTGATCTATGATGAAGAAGGTTTTCTACTGGCATTCAGAGTTCTCCAGCTTGTTGAATCTTCCTTCTCTTGTTATTTTTTTCTCTTTCTCCGATTTATCCTCCGTCGCGCTCATTTTCTAGTTGCCTTGCAAGGCTTCCAAGTAGCATCCGAAGGAAAGGGGCTTTCCACCTTATTTTAAATAAATATGATAATAAAGTATTATAGAGATATTAATAGTAAAGAAAAAATAATAAAAATATATGTGAATAATAATTATTTACTAAGAAAATTAGGTTAATATGTTGATTATTAATCCACAAAAACGTTTAGATTTTGTTTAATTTAAATCTAATTTATTTTTCCTTTTTCCAACTAAGTTTTCTATAAAATAAAAATTTTAAAGTATCATAATATGTTCTTGAGCTTTATTAATTATTGATCATGATAATTTAAAGTTTTTTATGTTGGCTAAATAAATTTATTAATTTTAATTTTATTATAATTGAATTAAATATTTAAAGCTTTGCTTTATAATTATGTTTTAATATTTATATTTTAAATAGGAGGAACAATCCTCCAACTGAGACTAACTTAAACTCAAGTGCCAGGATGTACTTCAGGAGGGACGAGCTGAAAAAATCTTGGTAGGAGCCAAGCAGGAAAGAACTGGAGGCATTGAGTAACGGTTGTTGAAAGATGCCAGACAATCAGGTCTCTTAGAGTATCACTCCGACAATTCTCTATTAGAAGATAGAATTTCCGAGGAAGTGAAGCACTAGAGGAAATTTCCAATAATAATTTTTATTAATAATAAATAAAATTAATATAAAGAGCTGCTCATCATCGAAATTGATACACGCTCTATAATTAAATTGATTTATTTATTATTATATAATTTAATTTCCTTTCTTTATTATATTTTCCTTTATTGTTTTAGTTGCTTAATAATTATCTCAATCAATTTAATTTAGTTTTTTATATAGTTTAAATCCTAAAATCTTAATTATGGAAAGTGGTATATTTACTACGAAGAAATTAAAGAATCGAGCTAAGATTAACTTAAAAGAAATCTCTAAATCTAAAAATACATACAAATAAATGATTTTTCAGTTATATTGTATAGTATAAATCTTAATTTTCAATTAGCCCTTATAATTTGAAGTTTAAATGAAACTACTAAGATATTTTAGCTTATAAAAGTAATAAAAAACTGAAAAAATAAATTTGTGGCATCAAATAAAATCTAAGAACTTAATTATTTAGATTGAAATATAAAATATAATTAATCTAAATTGATAATTATGAGAGATTACTTAAATAGTTATGGAAAATAATAATATTATAAATCAATTAAGTCAAATGCTTTTAATTATAAGTTTTATAAATGATAAGCTAATATTTAATTAATAAAAACTATTAAAATTAAAAAGCTAATAAAATTTAGAATAGATCAATAAAAAGTGAAATATTCTAGTATAAATATAAAATAAAATAAAAAATATTTCTATTAAGGGTAGAATAACATCATATATACATTGTAGGAATCTCTAAAACTAAATATCTTATTAAAAGGAAATAAATAAACACTAAGAATTTTTAAACTAATGTTTACAGAGGTGCAAATATGAGGTGCTATATAAATTTATAAAATTGAGTTTTTTAAGTAAAAATCTTATAAAATAAAATTGACATAAGATAATAAATTTTAATTTTGCATCTAAAAAAGTTTTCATTGAAGGAAAAGCATTAAGAAAACTTCACAATCATTATAATTTATATATATTTAAAAATTTCTAATAAATAAAAGCTCAATTTAATTAAATAAAGGCATTCATTCAAAAGTATAAGAAAATTAATAAATAAAAGTAACAAAATTTTATTTATTTGATAAGACAAATAAATAAATGAAAAAATATCCATCACATTAGTTCTTAAAAAATATATTGAGTGTTAATTTTTAAACTAAAATTAATTTATTATTAAAATATTAAAATATTATAATATGATTAAAATTAAAAAATTATGTTTTATATGTAAAGCAAGTTATTTAAGGACTTATAGATGTATTATTAAATTTTATCTTATTCAATTAACTCATATATTTTTATTATTTTAACTTAATCTTTTCCACTTCTTTTTTTATTTTAATTAATTAATGTAAGAACAGTTTAAATACAATAATCATTAAGTTTTATATATCAAGATATAATTTTAAACTTATGTTTATCCATTTGATTCTTATAAATTAAGATGTTTTTTTATTTCTTTAATGTATATATTCTCACAGTATCTCTTCATCCTCACTTTCTTCAATTTCAGTATCTTCAGTATCTTCATCTACTACAGCATCTTCATATTTCTAATATTCTGATATTAAATCTTTTATATTTAATTCTGCTTCAGTAAACTCGTTTTCATCAATACCTTCCTCAATATATCATTTAATAAAAGATTTTCTATTAAATATAGTTGAAAAATTGCTAACCTATTCGTATAAAATTCTCTTTTATTGCAGTATTATTTCCTATTAATGTAGCTGATGTTCTTAATCATCTTATTGGAATGTTGCATATAGATTATTTTAAGCTATTAGGAATTCACTCTATAAAATAAGATGAACCTCTATTTTAAAACATTCAAAAACTGCTCATCTATTTCTTTTGCTGAGACTCTTCCTCTATAAAAGGCGGCTGCTGTTAAATATCAACCATGTCTTGGATCGGCTGCACACATTAAGTTTCTCGTATTGAAAATTTATTAAGTTAACTCTGGAACTGTATATTATTAGCATTAACTACTTCCACGTGAATTTAAAGGGGAAAGACTGATAGTTAAAAAATGGATTTTAGAAAAAAGGAACTAATTACAAGCAAGCTTTCTTAAATAATTATTTATACACTCTGGAAATCTTAAACTAGTAGTTATTCCACTCAAAGCATTTACTATTAGATGATTTAAATCTCCATACGTTGGATTTGTTAATTTTAAAATTCTAAAGCATTAATTATATAAAGCTTCATTATCTAATACCATAGCTATATCTGAATTCTCTATTAATTAATTAATACTAAGGATAGTATTATAAGGTTCTAATTCTATATCAGATACTTTTTGGAGAAGGAAACACTGAGAAAGTTTAAATTATTTTATCTGGAAATTATTCTTTTAATCTAGATATTATAAGACTTCCCAATCCAGATCCTGTTCCTCCTCCTAGAGAATGAGACATTTGAAATCCTTATAAACTATCACAAATTTCAGTTTCTTTTCTTACAACATCTAAAACTTAGCTTATTAAATCAGCTCCTTCAGTATAATATCCTTTTTGCTCAGTTATTACTGCACCTGTTTATCCAAAAAATAAAATTTTCAGTTTTAAATAATTATCCGAAAGTACTAGCTTTAATAGAATCTAATGCACCAGATTCTAGATAAATAAGAATAGATCTAGGAACAAATCTTCCCACCTTTAGTTTTCATCAAAATAAGCATTTATTTTTTTAAGCTATAAATCTATATCTCCTTTATAATTCCCATTAGCATCAATTCCATGTTCATTTGAAATTTATTCCCAGAACTTATTTCCAATTTAATTCCCACATTAACCTACTTAAATTTGCACAATTTCCTTCATTTTTTAGTAATTTAATTAATTTTTTCTTTAAATAGTTATAGTAAATTCTGTTTAAAAATAATATAAAAGTTATATTTAATTTATAAGTTTATTAATATAATATACTCTCAATCTTTTTAATTATAAACTAGAAAAATCTTAACAATTAAGAATTATTTATACTTAAATGCTAATTAATATAAATAATATTAGTAAACAATCCTTAAATTTATTTGCTATAGTCAGATTAATTTTATCTAAAACAAAATAATTTATAAAAATTGATATCATTTAGAAGAGGTTTGTAGATACTTTCCATCATTTATTTTATAAAAAATAAAAGGGAAATTTACTCTCCAATTTATTTATTACATTTCTAGAATATTTCTTATTTTAAATCTTTTATTTAAGTCAAATAAGAAAAGATAGGAATTTATAAAGAGTAGAATAAAACATAATAGAATGAGAATAATTATAAATATATTTATAAAAGCTTTATATGGTATATTTATAGTTTCTATTATGACTCATTTAAATAAATAAAAATATTAAAAATAAAACTAAATATTAAATTATTTTTTTAATTTAAAAGTCATTTAATTATATTTTCTATATTTATATATATTAATTAAAAGTAAATTTTAGTTCTTTATACTTTGATAAAGAGATAGTAAATAATTAAAATACCAATTTCATCAAAAGAAATAAACATAATTTTCACCACAGGAATAATTATTTCTTAAGTTTGAATACTTAATAATTTTTTTAAATAGTTATGTATAATTTAACTTTTATCTTTTTAATTTTAATCATTACAGCTTTATAAACTTTAAACATTAAAATAAATTAAAATAGTTATTTGATAAGTAATCGATTATCTTATAAATACAAATATTGTTTTTTAAATTTAAAATTCATAAATTTTATTTATTTTATTTTCTCAATTAACTAAAAATGATGTAGTAATTTTTATAATATTTTGTTTATCTTTTAGGTTTTAATAGTAATAAAAGATAATTTATACCTATTTAAAAATTATATTCATTTTACAATATATTTAACTATTATTTCATCTTTTTGAAAAATTATTTATTTTAGATAGTTTTTTTAACTATAAGCATTTAAATAGAATAAATTGAAAACTAATTTGAACATTAGGTTTTAGATTATATTTTAAAATAGATTATAGTGTTAACAACTAATTAGAAATTTGAGAATTAAATTTATTTTCTAAAATTGTTGCTTCCATCAGATTAAAAGTTTGGTAAAACAATTAGATAGTATACCATAAACTGATTCTCTTATATAAATTAAGTTTAACTAATATAAATCTATAATATCTGTATTACTGACTTTTTGGTTTTTTCTATCTTGTTGACTAAAATAAATAACTTATATAAATTGCTTTGCCTTATTACAAATCTATATTAAGGCTTATTATCTTTATTTAAGTCTTTTCTAAACATTCCTAGACTTGAGAATCATATTTAATAATAAAATACCATAAGTTTAAATTTAATTTAGATTTATTTAAATCTATTAGTAAAGAAATTTATTCTTTAAGTATTAGAACCTAAAGCTTAAGAATTATTCAACAAATAGTTTTTTTATATTTTCACTTAAGCAAAAATAAATATTAATAAAAATATTAGAAAATATATTAACCTTCAAGTAGAATCTACCTTTCTAGATTATATTTAAGAAAAAGAAATAGAATAAAGTTATTTAATAATTATGATTCATTTACATTAAGAAATAAGTTTAAAACATATAAAAAAGTATAAAACAATGGGATTAATCTTAATAAGTCAAAACTATATTTTCTTAATTAGCTTAGAAAGATTATTTATTTAAAATTACTAAAATCAGATATAGAGCAAAATATTTCTTTAATGAAAAGTCTAAAATATATATTTTATAATAATAGCTTTTTATTGAAAAAGTGAGTATAAAAAGAATAATAAAAAACTAATTTTTAAATAAATTAAATAAATTAATAAATTAAATTAGCGTGGTACCCACAATTGTTTGGTTCACCACGAAAAATTGAAGAAACCAAATTTAATTATTAAAATTGACAAGAAATGTTTCGAGCTTCATCTATTCTCTTTGATTCTTATCTTCTTCTCTCCGTTTTTATAATCAAAGATGATTGCCTTCACTCTTCAAATTCTTGTAATTCTTCTATAGACTGGAGTTAGAAGGGGTTAGAGAGCATTCCACTATTGTGTCAAATGACCAATTATTTGTTAAATTTTTCTAAATAATAGTTATTTGATTTCTTTTATTAATTGTGATGAACTTAATAAAAATGAATCCAAATTAATTGATTTGTTTATATCAAATTTTTATAAATTGGAAAATATATAAAATTTAAATTATTTTTTATCGGTTTATAATAATCTTATATATAAAAAAAACTCACTTCAAAAAATTTACTATTGTATAAAATTCTGAGCGTAAAAGTTGTTTTCTGAAATTTAAATGAATTTAAAAAATTTAAAATTTTTCATTTATATAAAAAATTTTAAGTTTATAGGTCCTTCCAAAAAAAACCTCATGTAGTATAAACGCTGAGCAAAAAAGCACTTTAAAAATTTCATGCTTTAAATAAAACACTGTTTTTACTCTCTAATATCTCTTAGCTCTTTACTTTTAAATACTTCTTGCTTCTTACTTCTTCTCTTTTTATCTTTACATTATTTTCTTCTTAATATTTTAAGACTCTTTAAGCTCAACTAAAATATTTTCTTAATATTTAATTCTTTGAAATTTACGTTTCATTTTTCTTTTTTTACTTTTTTGCTTTTTATCCTTCTTTACTCTCTCCTACTTGAAATTCTTTTTTACTCCTCCTATTATCGTCAATAATTAATTCTCTTATCTTACTTCTTACTTCTTTCTTTTTATCTCTTTATCTTCTCTTTATTATTTTTAATCTTTGCATTATCTCTACCTCCAATCCTTTTTTTACTTAAATTATTACTTTATCCATTTGTCTTCATCTCCTCTCCTAACATACTCTTTAAAATCTTCAACTCAAGCCGAATTAATTAAATTAAATTAAAGTGTTAAAGAAGGATCGTCTACTTAAAAGCTTCCCTACTTCCCTATCCAACCAATAGGAACTTGATCTCTAGGTAGTCTTCTCCTCCTTCACTGTCAAGTTTTCGGAATGATTGTCTCTTCATATAGCTTGCTTTCTTCTTATAAATTTCTCCATTCCTGGTTGGGTAAAATTAGGTTAGGTCACTCCATATTTTCTATTAAATCTTCTTTCTCTTCCAGCATCGTCCTCCATAGGTGGTCTGCTCTCCTGCAGATGTAACATTTTTTCCTAAAATATTTCTCTTTAGTTTGTTCAATTGGCTTATTATTCTCTTATTCGATCTCCATTGGGATAGATTGCATAGCCTATTATTTTACACTTGTCTCTAATTTTTCCAATTTGATATAGATATTTTCATTCGATTCGTATAATTGTTCCAGCTGCCCTATCGAATTCGTCAATTCTGATATTCATTGCAGCCTGGTTTAAGTTTATAGGAGCATGGGTTTCCTCATCTTCTAAATGCTCTTGCTGTTCTTAAGCTAGTTCTTCAATCTGTTTTTTCCAGATCTTTATTTTTTCCTATTAATGCTAAGATAAGCTTAACCATTTCCTCCTTCGTCATTCCTAAGATTTGGTTCTTTATTGAGATCTCCGAGGTCCATGTAGGGGTTTAATGTCCTAATCTAGGCCTGAAAGTTACTAATCTTTTGCTTCTTGGGAAGGTCCTCAGTCGATATTGTTGCATGTTAGTGTTTCTAGGGTTGTCTGAGGGGTGTTGTTTAGAGTTGCTCCTATATGGTTTAAGAAGAAGGTTAGCTTTTGGAAGATGACGTATGGTGTTTAGAAATTTAGGTTTCCTGCTTCCTCTCTTCCTTTTTAGATTAGAAAGAGGTGGTATAGAAACCCTTTCTGAAACCTTCTACCATATTTTTTTTTATAACTCAAGCCGAATTAGCATCCCATTTTTATAATTTCTTTCTTATATATTATCTATTTCAACTTATTTTCATTAGTAAAGACAAATTACTTATTTTCCATATAAGTTTCTGCCTTATTAAGTTCTTTTCGAATTTTTGTTATTTAAATTTTTCTAACTATTTTAATAATTTTTTACTCTAAATTTAAATAAATTCTTTCGCTATCTAAATATATTTCATTCCTTAATTTAGAATTCTTTAACTTATATCATAAATATTTTTTTTAATTCATTTTGAATATCTTTATAATTTTTTCATTAAATTCAGTAATTGTTAAATCTTTTTGCAAAATCTGTTTTATTTAAATCTTTTATATCTTTTTTCTTTCTTTCTTCATATTTAATTATAAAACTATTTTTTAATTTTTTATGACCTTAATATTTTAGCTTTATAGAAATTATTTGATTTTTTATAAGATGCTATTTTATATAATTGCAAATCTAACTTTTATTTTTTATCTTTAATATTTAATATTTTTTAATATCTTCCTTTTCATCAAAAGTAAAGTTGCTTACTAGCAACTTTTCCTTCTTCACTTAATTCAATATTCTTAAAAGGATAATTTTAATTTTATTGTAATTAATTAAATAAATAATTAAGCGTTTTATCGCTATTTTTACAGCCTTTTATGAAATTTTTCTAGGTTTAAGAATAGAAACTTAGAAGACTTTTAATTACTTAATTTAGTGTTTAGTTTGTTAAAACTTATATTTCATATTATTAGTTTACTATATTAAAAAGGAAAATTAAAAGGAGTTTTATCTTATAAATATTAAATAGCTAAAATTATTAGTAGAAACTATTTGTATTATCAAACATTTTAAAGCAATTGCTTAATATTCTTATAACAGGTTGTTTGGTCTAGTGGTATGATTCTCGCTTAGGGTGCGAGAGGTCCCGGGTTCAATTCCCGGAACAGCCCTTTTTACATATTTTTAATAATTAAATGATAATAAAAATAATCTTATTTATTTAGCTATTATACTATTAATATCAAAGCTTCATTATTTTAAATCTTCTAGCTAAATTTAAAATTTACTCTAACTTAGGTTGTTTTTATATTCTATCACTTATTTTTTAAATTAAAGCTTTAAACATTTAAATTTTGCAATTCTTATGTTGGTTAGATTTAATAGTTTTGCATTTAGCTGAGATTGATATCTGGAAAATTATTTTTTTATACAGTAAGTAGAATTTTTAATTTTTTTTGAAATAAAGCTATTTAAAGGTTTTATTATTAAATTTCCTTCGAAAAAAGTTTCAGAGTAACTTTCACTAACTTTAAATCCTTAAAATTAAATCTAATTTTTAAAGCAATAAAGTAGTTCCTCTTTTGACTATTTTTAACAAAAAATAAAGATCAACTTAAAAATCTATTTTTAGCTAATTTATTTTTCATAAATAAGCAACTATTTTATTATTAATTTGGAAAATTATATTAATGCATTCTTTAATTTAACTTTTCTTCATGTACAAATATTATTTATAACATATATGTTATATCTGAATTAATAATTATAAAAGAATCCTTTTAAAATAATATGAGCCAAATGTTTTAAATTATAATAGAGACAAAAACTAAAATTTGCTTAACATTTTTTGTAAAATAACGTATTTACGACAGCAACTTATTGTGAAGCAAACATTTTAAATAAAAATGAAATTTATTTCTGTTAATAATTAATAACCTCCTGTTTGTCATTAATATTTGCTTAATAAATTTAAAAAGATTCTATCTTTTATTAGTAATCTCCTATTATTTTAATCTTTTGCTTTGCTTTAAAATAATTTATTTATCATGAGAAGAAAACATCAGCTACTTTTTAAATATAATAGTCAAATCAGTAAACAATTATATCAAAAAACTAATTTGTCGTTTACAAATTTAATTTTAGCGAAAATATTGTTTATTTATAAAAAGTGCTATAATTAAATAATAAACTTCAATTATTATCATTTTTTATATATTTTTATAGTTTCTTCATAAATATCAAAGAATCTATCAAGTTATTTAATACACTAAAATTAAGAATAATTTAATTTATAAAAATTAGATGCTTTATCTTAGTAACATTTTGCTCATAATTCATAAAAAATATCTCATTGTATAAAATTAAAATTTTTAAATCACTTTCTGTCTTTAAAATTCTTCTTAAGTGTGTTTAAAACTTCAATTTACATAAAGTTTCTCAATGATCTTAATAAAAGCACTAAAAATATTAACTTAAATTAGTTTATTTATAAAAGAAATAATAAATTAGCTTTGATTACTAACTACTACCAATAAATTAAAAAAATCTTAAAAGAAGACTAAGTTTTGAGCTATATGAACATTAAACAAAAATAATTTAGGATTAAGAAAAAAAACTTTGATTTACTTTAATTTAGTTTATATCCTTTTGTAATCAAATTTTATTAAAATTAATTCATTACTTAGTTAGAAAGATATTTTTATTCTATTTAAACTTTTGATTATTTATTATTGAACAGCATTAGTGGTCTAGTGGTAGAATACTTCGTTGCCATCGAAGTGACCCGGGTTCGATTCCCGGCTGATGCATCTTTTATCTAACTAAGCCTTAAAAACACTTTTCCTCATTTATGCTTTTTTAATTAATTGACTTAAATGTAAATCTTCTTTAGATATCATTTTTATATTTTAAAGTAGAAATTTATTTTTTATTTTATCTGAAACTTGAAAACTTTTAATTTTTAGCAATTGAATCAATTATTGCTAACTTCTTGCTAATATACCTCTATAATATACTTTTAATAAAACAATTAACCCTTTTAATTTAAATAATCTTAGTGCTTTTAAGATATTAAATTAAATGTTTAAGTTTATGTATTTATTTGATTTTTTTGTCTAATACAAATTTTAAATTTCTTTTTTTTATTTAAAGAAGATTTTATTTTTATTACTTATCCATCAAAGTATTTCAATATGATTAATAATATTTCATCTTAAAGCCATTTAAGTACTTTTTTCTTCTCCTATATTTTATTAGATAACTAGTTAAATGGTAAAGTAGCTGTACATTTTCAAAGGTAATTCTTCTGTATCTCTTTATTTTAAACATTTTTGTTAATTAAAATAAAATTAGAATATAAACTAATTAAACTAAAACTTAAGTAGTATTATCTTTTAGTAACTTGTAAATATGGATTTAATAAAAAACTAATAGATAAAATATATAAGAATAGATTAAGAAACATTTAGCTAACTCATTCATCTAGAACTTCTTTTCTTTGCCAGTATTCTACATTTTACCTTTTAAAAGCAGAGATACTTCTTACCTTCATAAAAGTATGAGAGAAATTGTACATGTTTAAGCAGGATAATGTGGAAATTAAATCGGTGCTAAGTTTTGGGAAGTTATTTCAGATGAACATGGAATCGATCCAACAGGTACTTATCACGGAGATTCTGATTTATAACTTGAAAGAATTAATGTTTATTACAATGAAGCTACAGGAGGAAGATATGTTCCTAGAGCTATTCTTATGGATTTAGAATCTGGTACGATGGATTCTGTTAGAGCTGGTCCTTTCGGATAATTGTTCAGACCTGATAACTTTATTTTTGGATAAACAGGTGCAGGTAATAATTGAGCGAAAGGGCATTATACTGAAGGTGCTGAATTGATTGATACAGTTCTTGATGTTGTAAGAAAAGAAGCTGAAGGCTGTGATTGTTTATAAGGATTTCAAATAGCTCACTCTTTAGGAGGAGGAACAGGTTCAGGAATGGGAAACTCTCTTAATTTCTAAAATAAGAGAAGAATACCCAGATAGAATTATGGAAACGTTCTCGGTTTTTCCTTCTCCGAAAGTATCTAATACAGTAGTAGAACCTTTACAATGCTACTCTTAGTGTTCATCAGTTAGTAGAAAATGCAGATGAAGTGATGGTGATAGATAACGAAGCATTATACGATATATGTTTCAGAACTTTAAAGTTGACAACTCCAACTTATGGAGATTTAAAATCATTTAGTAGCCGCTACAATGAGTGGAGTAAACAGCTTGCTTAAGATTTCCAGGCCAATTAAATTGTGACTTAAGAAAACTAGCAGTTAACTTAATTCCTTTTCCAAGATTACATTTCTTTATGGTAGGTTTCGCTCCTTTAACCTTCTCGGTGGAAGTTAGGTTTTTCGAGCTCTAACAGTTCCAGAGTTAACTTAATAAATGTTCGATGCTAAAAATATGATGTGTGCATCAGATCCAAGACATGGTCGTTATTTAACAGCAGCAGCTACTTTTAGAGGAAGAATGTCAACAAAAGAAGTAGATGAGTAGATGTTGAATGTTCAGAATAAGAATTCTTCTTATTTTGTAGAATGAATTCCAATAACATTAAGTCATCGATTTGTGATATTCCCTCCAAGAGGATTGAAAATGTCCGTTACTTTCATAGGAAATAGTACAGCTGTTTAAGAGATGTTCAAACGAGTAGGAGAACAATTTACTGCTATGTTTAGAAAGAAAGCCTTTTTACACTGATATACAGGAGAAGGAATGGATGAAATGGAGTTCACAGAAGCAGAATCGAATATGAATGATTTAGTTTCTGAGTATTAGTAATATTAAGATGCAACAGCGGAACAAGAAGGAGAGTTTGAAGAGGAGGAAGGAGAAGTAGCACTGTGAGTATTAAAAACATTTAATTCATAAATCACTAAAAAGTTTTTAAGTATTAGAAAAGTAAATTAAAAACTTAAAAGTAAAGCTTGAGTTATAAAAATTACTGAAGATAGGATATTTCAAAATTTTAAAAAAAAATTATTTTATTTATAATAATTTTTTAAAGATAATTTTGAAAAGAAAAGAGTTTATGTATATTATATGATTAATCTTTATTAAGTCTTTGAGAAGTTTTTTTTAATAAATTAAATTTTAAAGATTTAAAATTATAATGCTATTTAACAAGATTTATTTTTTGTTATGCACAATTGATTTTTAATGTCAGACGATTTTAAATTGTATAAATGAACTTTGTAAATTTTTGCTTTATAATAGGTGTGTTTTTTACTCAAAGAATTTCGTTTTAATTATAATTTGTTTCAAATAAAAAGAAATCACGCATAGAAATTGATGCAAAGAAAACCAGAAATTTTAACAAAATTCTAAAACGTCAAATAAAAAACTTACAGACCTCTACTCTCTTCCAGGGCCGGAAGGATAATGCTTTTTATGAAACACGGAGAATTAGGATTTTGACAATCAGATCGTTAAGCAATCAATTTGACTTATGAAAAAAAAATTTTAAAAGCATTTTGAATTAATATTTCTATCAGAAAAGATAAAGTTCCTCTTAAATTCAAGTGAAGAACTTAATTAGGAGAAAAACCACTTAAGTAACCAACTGATTCAAGGTCAAGTAGTGACTTAATAGCAACTCTGAAAATAATATTTACCTAGATCGAACAAAGTTGACATAATGAATATTGAATAAGATAAATAAGCATAGAAAAAATAGAATTAATAAGAATAAAAAAATAATAAAACCTCTGACTAGATAAAAAAGATAGAGAATCACTTATACCCGGGAATTCAAGAATAAACAATCAAATATAGAAGATGCTGATTCTACCACTCAAAGATTCAATTACTGAAGACCTGCAAAGACTTTAGGCAACTAAGAGAAAAGGAAGAATAAATAACGTGAATAATAACTTACAAGATTATATGTAACTCCATATGGAGTATTCAAGAAGAAGAGTTTCAACGGAGCAAGAAGATTATCATAGTATATACCCTTCTACATAAAAAAACTTGATCGTGGTTTCCACTATGTTAAAAAAATGCAGCGAGAACCTGGTTTGGATTCAGGGAACGCAAAATTTTTTTGAATTTTTAGTTTACTATTATTATTATTGTTATTGTATTTTATTAATCGCCATAGTTGTTCAAAGGTGAACAAAAGGGACGGCTTCATTAGAGATGGGGAAGCTAAGTACCCATAATCGATTTTAATTTCTTCCTCTGCTTTGGCTTGGCCTTGAGACATCTGCTAGTTTGATCTTCGGCACTGACTTATTTTAATTTTTAATTCTGGAAATAAAAGGAAATTATTTTTGCGAGCTTCATCAGAGGTGGGGAATTTAAGTACCCATAATTGACACATGTCGTTCTCTGCTTTGGTGATGCAATGAGACATGACCCTGCCATTCCTTGAACCTCCAACAAGTATTAAAGATAACCGAATATTCTGAAATTATACCAGTATAGAACAAGGTTATCAGTTTCTGATAATTTTATCAGTAACAAACATTCTTGTCAGTATGAAACATTTTTTAAATAGCTGCGCACCAACGAGAGTGCTACGCGCTCTACAATCAAATTTATTTATTATTATTTATTTATAAGTTCTTTCTGAAAATAAAGATTAAAGCATTTTAAAGTTTTTAAAATCGTAAAATTTTTCGTTAAAGTTTTAAATTTTTTATGTTCATAATTCTCTTTATATAAAATATTATAATTTATATGTTTGATTTTTTTTTATTTTTAGATTTATTTTATTTTTAAGTTTTTTATTTTATGTATTTTTTAATTTGAAGAATAAGACATTTTTATTTAAATATTAAGGTTTGCTTATTTTTAATCAATTTTTTCATATATTTTTCTTTACTTATTACAAAAACTGTAATTTTCTTTTTTAAATATTTTTTTCATATTTGATTAAGTTATACTGATAATTTTGATTTAAATTTAGTTAATTTTTAATTAATACATTTTTTTATTTTTTTATCTATTTAAATTTTTTATTTTTAATCTTAGTTTTATTTTACTTTTTTTTAACTAAAAATATTGTTTTAAAATATAAAAAAGTCAAATTCCATTTTTATTTAATAAAAAGATAATTAAAAAGGTTAAAAAATTTAAAATATTTGCTTATCCTATATTATTTACATGTACAAAATTTTTATAATTTTTAAATTTCCTCACAAAAAAATTTTCAGTTTATGTGAAATTTTAAAGCCTAACAAATGCTCTTTTTTTTTAATAAAAAGTTTAAAATTTAGTGTAATTTTTAATTATTTTATATATTTTAAATGTCAAAAAATAGTTAATAATTGTAAATTAATTTTTAAAATTAAAAATTAGAGTATAGAGATCTAGTAAAAGATAGATAATCAAAAAGATTTCCCAATAAAACTTTAAACAAAAATTTTCAAGTAATGCCAATTTAAATATAAAAATAGCATTTTAAATCATTTTTATCTTTTATGATTAAATCAAACATTGTAAATAAAAATAATTTAAAACATTTATTAGAGAAATAATAAAGTAAAATATCTTTTTTAATCAAAATATTTATTTAAAAAATTCATTTAAGCATTTTAATTGTATTTTTTTGAATTTAAATGAAAAGAATAAATAAAATTTTAATCATAATAAAAAAATTAAAATTTTAGAAAAATCTAATTAAAAAATGTTTCATTTTTTTTAAATAACTAAGTATGATATTGAATATTGTAGATTCTAAATTATAATTTATATAATTAAAAGTGAATGAAAAATAACTATCATAAATATTTTTAAAATATAGTTTATAGAAAATATTTCCTAAATGAAAAAACTATCAAAAATTAATAAAAGTAACTTTAGAAATTAGAAATAAACTAACAATATAAATGATTTCGAAGGAAGAAAATTGAAAATTTTCTTTTTAAGTAAAAAATATATAAATTTTTATTTTATAAAATAATAATAACCTTTCCATGCTTTTTTTTAATATTTTGTACATTATTTATTATAAAATCTAACTCTTTATAATAAAAAAAGTGATTAAGGAAATATAAAAATATTTTTTAAGCTATAAAGAAAAATAAAAAATAATTACAAAAAAATATACTAGCATCAACAATAAAATATAAAATTTTCTGAAGAAAATCATTGAGAAAAATAGAAAAGTTTTGACATGAAAAAATATGAGAAAATTCAGATGAAAATTCAAAATTTTATGCCAAATGACAAAAAGAATATATAAGAAATAGTCGAGATTAAAAAGAAAAAATATATACTGAGAAATATACTGTAAAATGACAAATTGATAAAAAAATACATCAAAGAAAAATATTTAATATTTTAAAAAATGCATATAAATATGTTTAAATCATTAGAATAATATATATTTAAAAAAGCTATCAATCAATAAAAACAAATATAAAAATTGAAAAAATACATTAAAGCTATAGAAAATGCTTTAAAAATTTGAAAGAAAAAAATGATAAATAGCATTAAAAGATAAAGATAAACATAAAACTATATGGAATAAAAAAAACAAGAAAGATAATCATAAAAAATAAAAAAAAGAAATAAATAAAAATAAATCTTGTTAAATAGCATTATAATGTTTAAATCTTTAAAATTTAATTTATTAAAAAAAACTTCTCAAAGACTTAATAAAGATTAATCATATAATATACATAAACTCTTTTCTTTTCAAAATTATCTTTAAAAAAATTATTATAAATAAAATAATTTTTTTTTTAAAATTTTGAAATATCCTATCTTCAGTAATTTTTATAACTCAAGCTTTACTTTTAAGTTTTAATTTACTTTTCTAATACTTAGAAACTTTTTAGTGATTTATGAATTAAATGTTTTTAATACTCACAGTGCTACTTCTCCTTCCTCCTCTTCAAACTCTCCTTCTTGTTCCGCTGTTGCATCTTAATATTACTAATACTCAGAAACTAAATCATTCATATTCGATTCTGCTTCTGTGAACTCCATTTCATCCATTCCTTCTCCTGTATATCAGTGTAAAAAGGCTTTCTTTCTAAACATAGCAGTAAATTGTTCTCCTACTCGTTTGAACATCTCTTAAACAGCTGTACTATTTCCTATGAAAGTAACGGACATTTTCAATCCTCTTGGAGGAATATCACAAATCGATGACTTAATGTTATTGGGAATTCATTCTACAAAATAAGAAGAATTCTTATTCTGAACATTCAACATCTACTCATCTACTTCTTTTGTTGACATTCTTCCTCTAAAAGTAGCTGCTGCTGTTAAATAACGACCATGTCTTGGATCTGATGCACACATCATATTTTTAGCATCGAACATTTATTAAGTTAACTCTGGAACTGTTAGAGCTCGAAAAACCTAACTTCCACGAGAAGTTAAAGGAGCGAAACCTACCATAAAGAAATGTAATCTTGGAAAAGGAATTAAGTTAACTGCTAGTTTTCTTAAGTCACAATTTAATTGGCCTGGAAATCTTAAGCAAGCTGTTACTCCACTCATTGTAGCGGCTACTAAATGATTTAAATCTCCATAAGTTGGAGTTGTCAACTTTAAAGTTCTGAAACATATATCGTATAATGCTTCGTTATCTATCACCATCACTTCATCTGCATTTTCTACTAACTGATGAAACACTAAGAGTAGCATTGTAAGGTTCTACTACTGTATTAGATACTTTCGGAGAAAGGAAAAACCGAGAACGTTTCCATAATTCTATCTGGGTATTCTTCTCTTATTTTAGAAATTAAGAGAGTTCCCATTCCTGAACCTGTTCCTCCTCCTAAAGAGTGAGCTATTTGAAATCCTTATAAACAATCACAGCCTTCAGCTTCTTTTCTTACAACATCAAGAACTGTATCAATCAATTCAGCACCTTCAGTATAATGCCCTTTCGCTCAATTATTACCTGCACCTGTTTATCCAAAAATAAAGTTATCAGGTCTGAACAATTATCCGAAAGGACCAGCTCTAACAGAATCCATCGTACCAGATTCTAAATCCATAAGAATAGCTCTAGGAACATATCTTCCTCCTGTAGCTTCATTGTAATAAACATTAATTCTTTCAAGTTATAAATCAGAATCTCCGTGATACGTACCTGTTGGATCGATTCCATGTTCATCTGAAATAACTTCCCAAAACTTAGCACCGATTTAATTTCCACATTATCCTGCTTAAACATGTACAATTTCTCTCATACTTTTATGAAGGTAAGAAGTATCTCTGCTTTTAAAAGGTAAAATGTAGAATACTGGCAAAGAAAAGAAGTTCTAGATGAATGAGTTAGCTAAATGTTTCTTAATCTATTCTTATATATTTTATCTATTAGTTTTTTATTAAATCCATATTTACAAGTTTACTAAAAGATAATAC